>SEYY01010059.1:0-5000 GCA_009176605.1 Armadillidium nasatum
ACTTATTTTTGTAGCAGAACCTAATTCGACTTATCATGACATGACGGACATGACACCATCAACATATCGAAACCAACTATGCACATGTGAGGAAAGTGGAATAGAAAGCAAAAGTCTATGTTCAAAAAATTCCATATATAGGCAAGACAAAAGCGGACTCAAACACCCCTATCCCCCCATACTGGCACCAAAAATTTGTTTATAAAATCGATTGTTAAACGTAAAGTCAATACGGCTCATGCAAATATGTAAAAGAGATATGGAACATACTCTATATTTGGTTGGGTGGACCTTTTTCTTAATACAACTTGCCATTAAACCAGCTTCAGAAAGACGTCTATTAATTGTTCTACAACTTGAAGCTACTCCAGCTGCAGTCAGTGTTTTTTGATGCATTTTGCAAGTTGCTTTTCTGTTCTTAAGGGCCTGTCTTATTGAAATTTTGTCATCTCGGCTGCTTGTTATAAGTTTTCTTCCACTTTTTTTCTTCTTCTTTGGAGATAAGCTAATGTTTTCCAAAACTTTTTTCTTCCTTCTTGAAACCACAGATTCACTAACTTGAACTTTTTTTGCAATTTCTTTCCCAGAAAGGCCTTCTTTTAATAATATATCTATTTGGGCAGCCTTCTTTGCATTTATATCTGGGTTTTTCCCCATTTTATTATTCTCAACAAGTTTTTAGAACTGAAAACTTAAACAAAAAAAAAAATTAGCTCTTGCCTCAAAAATATTAGTTAATTTATACTTTTTCGCAATAAATCTTTTAAAAATGTCAAAATACTGCATTCAGTACAGATTAAAAGAATATATTAAAAAATACATTAAATTTATCAGCAAAGCGTAAAAGCAACTTCACAAGACAGAGAAATTAAAATTGACAAACACTTCCCTCTATGGTAATTAAGACACATCAAAAAAATTAAGTGCATTAGTTTAAAAGTTCCAGGTTACTAGATTCTAATATTATTGCTTTATTTTATATTAAAAAAAATGCTTAGAAAACTATTGATAAAAAAAAAGCATTCCAAATAGAGAAAAATGTTTAACAAAAAATTGCTAATTTTTTGGCGACGTTTGTATATATATATATATAATATATAGTATATAATATATATATATATATATATATATATATTATATATATATATATTATAAATATAATATATATTATATATAATATATTTTAAAAACTACAGAACGTACATAAAAAAGATTATATTGGAATCTTTGTTCGAATTAGGTAAGAAAAATTGGGAATAATAAAAAAATTTCTTATAATAATTTATACGTAATAAATTTGCTTTTCATTGGGTTCAAAGAAGTAAATTATCGAAATTGGAATAACTTAAATTCGCTAATGACTACAAATTTAAAAGATGTGATATTAATATATATATATATATATATATATAATATATATATATATATATATATATATATATATATATATAAATTATATATATATATATATTATGTAATACATCATTAGGCTTGTATACCATGGCCATCTTCAAAAGTTGGTTAAATAGTCATTAGTTTTGTTAAATCATACTTATCGTACACATTTTTTTTTTAAATTCATTTTAAAATATTTTAGATTTTCTTTCTTAAAATTCAAAAAGATCCAAAAATTTACCCTTTTTACGTACGTTCAGTAGTTTTAAATATTTAAGTGGTTCAAATGGAGTCTGACATTATATATATATATATATATATATATATATATATATATATATATATATATATATATATATATATATATATATATATATATATATATATGGTCAGCCTGCACTTCTACATACTTACATATTTCAAAAACTACTGATACGCAAAAAAAGGAAAACATTTATGGAATCTTTGTCAAATTTTAAAGAAAATTTAAATATTTGAATAAATTTAAAACAAAAAAAAAAAATTTTTTGTACGACAATGATGAACAAACAAATGTTAAAATTTACCCCCCGACCCGTGAGTGAATAATTTTGTCGACATTTGTTGGGGTATTTCCCCTTTTTTTCTAATTTCGAAAAAAAATAAAATGAATCCGACGTACGTTCTTTCAGCGCAAAAATAAATTTACTTACGTATTAAATTATTTAAGTAAGAATTTTCTTACCTAAATTCCACAAGGATTCCAAAATATAATCCTTTTTAACGAGGTTCAGTAGTTTTTAAAATTTAAGTATGTAGAAAGTCAGCTATTATATATATATATATATATATATATATATATATATATATATATATATATATATATATATATATATATATATATATATATATATATATATATATATATATATATATATATATATATATATTGTGGGGAATACCAATATATTTTTACCACCGTTTTTAAGAAACACTACCCCATCAATGATGCTACAGAATATGTAAACAATGAAAAATAAATAAAAATAGGTATAAAAATATATATATATATCTATATATATATTATATAATATATATATAAATATTATATATATATATATATATTAGCATATATATATATATATATATATATAATTTTATAATAGATCTGGGTAAAGCCGTATCACCTGATATTGAAAGCTCTCCTTGGTAACAGCTGACGTGTCTATTTCATGTGCGTACTTTTAAAACTGGTTGAAGCACACTTACATAAATCTACATACCACGCACGGTTATTTTACGTACAAGTATGACGCAGTTCGACTTTCAATAGGAGGGTTTTATTTATATTATTATTATTATTTATTATTATTATTAATAATAATTATTATTATTACCGTTAAAATAAATCTAATATAGTAAAAATAAGGTTTTTTCTTTTTATTATTTAAATAATCGTCTGCTACAACCCCTCAATTATCCCCCATTTTATCCATCTGAGAAAAGAACGATTTTCCTGTTCTTGTATCCCCAATTCTCCCTAACCCACCCAAGCCTCCCGCTGTCCCTTCCAACTCTCCCTCCTTTAGACCTTTACGGCTTTACCACTCAGAGTCTCTTATAAAAGTTGGGGGGGGAAAATTGAGGATTGTTTCTGCTTCAATTAGTATATACAAATTTACATACACATTATTAAATTACATACGATTCTATTATCTATTTTATTAACCTATTTTTTATTTATTTTAAAAATAAGAATAAAACAAAAAGTATTGTTTACATAGCTTCTGTAGCATCATTGATGGGGTAGGGGGTGGTTTGGATTAAAAACCTGGTAAAAATATACTTTAGGTATTGGCACACAGTATATAATATATATATATATATATATATATATATATATATATATATATATATATATATATATATATATATATATATATATATATATATATATATATATATATAATATATATGCCAGCTGCACTTCTACATACTTAAATATTTAAAAAACTACTGAACCTACGTTAAAAAGGATTATATTTTTGGAATCCTTGTGGAATTTAGGTAAGAAAAATTCTTATAATAATTTAATACGTAAGTAAATTTTACTTTTTATAGCGCTGATAAGAATCGTACGTCTGGCAATGTCATTTTTAAATTTTTTTTTTCGAAATTAGAAAAAAAGGGGAAATACCCCACCAAATCGTCGACAAAATTATCATCACTCACGGGTCGGGTGGTACAAATGTTCGGTATAGCACCAAAATTGTTTGTTCATCAATTGTCGTACAAAAAATTTTTTTTTGTTTTTAAATTTATTCAAATATTTTATAATTTTCTCACCCAAAATTTGACAAAGATTCCATAAATGTTTTCCTTTTTTTGCGTAGGTTCAGTAGTTTTTGAAATATGTAAGTATGTAGAAGTGCAGGCTGACCATATATATATATATATATATATATATATATATATATATATATATATATATATATATATATATATATATATATATATATATATATATATATAATGGTCAGACTCCAGTTTGAACCACTTAAATATTTCAAAAACTACTGAACGTACGTAAAAAAAGGATAACATTTTTGGAATCTTTGTTGAATTTTAAGAAAGAAAATTCTAAAATATTTTAAAATGAATTTAAAAAAAAAAATGTGTACGATAAGTATGATTTAACAAAACTAATTCGACTGACTTAACCTGAACTTTTGAAGATGGCCATGGTATACAAGCCTAACTGATGTATTACACCATATATATATATATATATATATATATATATATATATATATATATATATATATATATATATATATATATATATATATATATATATATATATAATATCACATCTTTTAAAATTTTCGTTAGTCATTAGCGAAATTTAAGTTATTCCAATTTCGATAAATTTACTTAAAAAAAACCGCAATAAAAAAAGTAAAATTTACTTACGTAATAAAATTATTATAAGAAATTTTTTTATTATTTCCCAATTTTTTCTTACCTAAAATTCGACAAAGATTCCAAAAATATAATCCTTTTTTATGTACGTTCTGTAGTTTTTTGAAATATTTAAGTGGTTCAAACGAGTCTGGCATATATATATATATATATATATATATATATATATATATATATATATATATATATATATATATATATATATATATATATATATATATATATATATATATATATATATATATATATATATATATATATATATATATATATATATATATATAAAAATTAGCAATTTTTTGTTAAACATTTTTCTCTATTTGGAATGCTTTTTTTTTATCAATAGTTTTCTAAGCAATTTTTTTTTTAATATAAAATAAAAGCAATAATAATTAAAGAATCTAGTAACCTCTGGTAACTTTTAAAGCTATATGCACGATATTTTTTTGAGTAGTGTCTTAATTACCATAGAGGGGAGTGTTTGTCAATTTTAATTTCAGTCTTGTGAAGTTGCTTTTTACGCTTTGCTGATAAATTTAATGTATTTTTTTTTTTATTTTTTTTTTTTTTTTTTTTTTTTTTTTTTTTTTTTTTTTTTTTTTTTTTTTTTTTTTTTTTATAAATTAACTAATATTTTTGAGGCA
>SEYY01010059.1:7500-10000 GCA_009176605.1 Armadillidium nasatum
TCACTCTTACATGTACATTACTGGTAAAGTATGGAACACAATCCCTTTATCTGTTTTTCCAACTACCTTTGATTGCACACTTTTAAACGCAGTGTATCGGGTCACGTCGTCCGTTAGCTTCCTTATTTCTGACTATTCTCAACTCTGGTGAAAATTGGTAGGTCTCCGGTCTTTGCACACCAGAGGATATATATATATATAGGGTGGGTCGAAAGAGCCCTTTTTTTAAAATTCTCAACTACGTTTGCAGTTAATCTGATATTATGTATCGTGGTCTGATATTAAAATATTCTAAGTTGTGCGAGCCACTCTACCCATCGCTCATCACCCCATTTTTAATTTATTTTCAAATTTAAAATCAAATAAAGTTTAGGGTGTCTTTTAAAAGTAATTAACTAACTATTAATCTGTTATTTAAAAATTCAAACAATCTCTCTATCACACACACACGCACGCGCGGACATTTCATACTGAAAAGCAAAGATTGTAAATATTTCAGTAAAAATCACATTCAGCAATATTTTTATCTTAGTCAGAAAATCATGTCACGGTATATGATCATGTTTTCCGTTTTGCGTCAGTTGCCATTTTACTCCTTTTGAGTAAGGATGTTCGACTCTTAGTGTTCTTTTACATATATAATTATCCTTTTAGATCTTTTAAACAAATAGTGTTCTTTTACCTATATAATTATTAGTTAATATTGTATTGTGAGGGAACATTTTTTTTTTCAAATATCGAAACTGCGAAGAAGGATTGCTGAAGTCATTTTTTTTAAAAAAGTAAACAGCCGCGGAAAACGATTTTGTACACTAAAAAATAATAATAAAAAAGTAAGAGTAATAACTATGATCATTTAACAACACATTGAACGTCTTCAATGGCGTTTGTTTTTGCACTATCAGCAGGTTGCTGAATCAGCGTCGGAGAGGAAATTTTATAGCCGTTTCGGAGCTATAAAAAAAAAAAAAAAATTCCTTAATATATTGAAATTACGAAGATGAAATATTATGAAACGAAGTAAATGATGCATATTCAATTGTTTACAAAAAGTTTTGTGCATTATTATTACGTGCTGAAAGGCCCAGCGTTCGTTAGGTTAGGTCTATTTGCTGGCCTTCAGGTGTACTTTTACCCATTAAGTTCAGGTTTGGTTAAGTCGAACTGGTTTATATCTAACAAATTAGTTCGACTTAGCCTAACCTGGACATAAAAGGTAAAAGTACGCCTAATGGCCAGCAAATAGGCCTAACCCAGTGAACGCTGGGTTTTTGCTATTAATGTCATTTAATTAAAATACGAAAATAAAAAAAAGTTTTCGTAACTTCAATTTACGTAATTCACTTCATTTCGTAATATTTTAATTGTAGTTTAGTATATTTAAAAAAACAAAATTTTTTTTCATTTTTTTTAGCTCTAAAATAGCCATAAAGTTTTTTTAATTTCCTCACCGACGCTAATGCAGCAACCTGGTAGTGCGAGCCAAATGATAATACGCAACTGAAGTCATACGATGTGTTGCTAAATGATCGTACTTATTACTCTTTCTTAATTATTTTTTTTAAAAAAAATTTTATTGTTCAAAATGGTTTACCGTGGCTCAGTTTACCTAAAAAAATGATTTCAGATCAATTACCGATATATTAAGAAAATAAAATGTTCTCTCAAACGACACTATTACCAGTTATTTTTTCAGATAACATAATCACTATACTATGATATAATTTAAACAAATAAGTATTTCTAGAACTTAATAATGGCTACTAGAAGTAGAGCATCAAATTCAATATTTGGACATCCATGTGAATTTCCTCCTTCGATGACTCCTTCAGGAGCAGATGTTGTTCGGCATTACCTGTTTGTTATGAATAGGGAGGAGGTACCTTCGAAAGGTTCGATAACCGCAAAAGATGGTTATAGAATTGTCGCAAGGGACTTGAAATCCATTTGGAGAAAGTTTTCCTTTCCAACCATAACATTTGGCGCATTATGTTTACGAATTCAAAGACTTGTAGAATCAGCTTCAAAACTAAATAAGATACCAATAAGCAGACGAAATGATGACTTTAAAAATGCAGTAAAATCGTATGAAAAGATGTTTGACATTTGTACTTGTAATTGTTATGATAAAAAAATAGAAAGAATTGATTGCAGATGCAAAATTAGAATACCTATTATTGAATGGGAAGTATTTGTAAGTCAAAAAGAAAAGAAAAATCAACTTGATGACGTGGTATCAAGTTTGGGAAGGATGACGCCAGAAAAATTGGAATGGATTTATGGGGAAACTTTTGTAAGTAGGGGTTGAAGCATAAGGGTAATTACGGGGGGGCCTGCTCCCCCCAACCAAAATTATCAGTTAATACAACTCAAAATTGTATATATATATATATATATATATATATATATATATATATATATATATATATATATATATATATATATATATATATATATATATATATATATATATATATATATATATATATATATATATATA
>SEYY01010059.1:15000-25000 GCA_009176605.1 Armadillidium nasatum
GTTTGAAATTTACGGCAAAAAAAAAAAAATTAAAACATAATGTTAAATCAATTCTCGAAGAAAAATCGATTTTCGAAGGGATGCGATTTCGCTGAATTATGGATTCCTCTGCCTCGCACCTTCGTGAAAAAAGCATATAGAAAAAAAGTCCTATCTGGCAACTATCTTACCGAATTGCCAATTTCTGGCGTACAATTTTAAAAATATTTGCTAAATTATAATTTTATTTTTGATGGAACGATTAAGAATTTTTTGATGATGAAATTGAAAAAGTATATTTTAAAAATTCCCATTATTTTAATAAATTTCATAATAAGGAAGAATTAAATTGTTTTTTCTTTATTCAGATGGGTAAATACTTGTAATTTTAGTAGTTAATAAACTTTGCCACTAACAAACCTCGATATGTAAGAATCGTCTGACGTCACAAAAAAGTGTTGGAAGTGTTCGCCATTAGCATCTAGTCATGTCTGCACACGCTTTTCCATGTTACGGAAGGTTGCTGGTTTGCCGCCAATATACTGGGAGTCGGCTTTCAATTACCTGCCGAGAGAGTACGGAACTAAGAAATGGCTATTTTCAGCAGAATGACGTCAATTGCCACACGTCATGAGAGTACGTTGCCTTTTGCATTCTCCATCTGAAGAAATCCGACTAGGTAAAGTCAGGCAGTCAAAGTCACTTGGAAATGATCCGATCTTCAAGGAAGGGCTCAATTTCTTATATGCTGATTTTGGACGTGTGGCAATTGACGTCATTCTGTTGAAAATAGCCATTTCTTAGTTCCTATAATTATCGAAATGATTTATGAACTCATTGAAAATATTCATATACAAATTTATTAACTTTTGACCAATACTTTGATTTCTATAAGCTCATATCTGGGGCCGAGAGTGAGTGGGACACTGTAGTATCTTCAGAACATTGATTTTAAAAAATTTAATGTGATAAAATGAACAAACATTCAAAATACTAATAAAAACTTCAAAACTTTAGCTCTTAAATTCTGACAATCATTTATCCTGTTTCTGGGGTAATTCGATTTTATTTTGGAGTGTATATTTAGCACCAACTACTGTACTGCCTTTCACTCTAATAGAAAAAGGTTGAGCAGAGAGATATTTATAAGTCAATATAAGTAAAATAATCGGCATAAAATTGACGATGACGATCGAGGAAAATATGCAGATTGTGAATTTGACGATGACAGTTAATCGTCCCATATATATATATATATATATATATATATATATATATATATATATATATATATATATATATATATATATATATATATATATATATATATATATATATATATAATATATATATATATATATATATATATATATATATATATATACTTACTCACACTTTGAGTGCAAAATATTAAGTCTGTCACTAATAATAATAATAATAATGAATTCAGGGTCATTTTGTTTGGGACAGAAAAATTCCTATAAATATAACAATCAGTTATCAAAATAACATGAGTGTGCTCGTCACAATTCACTTTTTTTTCTATGTCCTTATGGTCTGCAAATGGCTCAAATAGGTTTTAAAAAGATAGTTTTTATTGATAAGGTTTTAGAATGGTCAGTAAACGGTCCCATTTTTATTTTAATGTTGGACCTCAAAAAGGTTTCAGGTTGCGGGGTCTACGGGAAAGGGTTTCAATTGGTCGGTGGGAAACCGTCCTATTCTTTTAACGAGTTTAATTATAATTGATATCCTGTATATATATATATATATATATATATATATATATATATATATATATATATATATATATATATATATATATATATATATATATATATATATATATATATATATATATATATATATATATATATATATATAGAGGATCTTGTCTAGAAGATATGCCCTAAAAGTACTAGATCTAGCATCATTGAAATAATTTTATATTGAATATTGAAGAAGTAAAAAGAAGTTGTTGAAGTTCAAAAACTCAAATCTATTTATATTTTTTACAAAAACATGTTTATTAATTAATTACAAAAATTTAAAATGTCAGTTAATATTTGATGAAATAAATTAATTATATCTACACAAGGCGATTTTTTTTAGTCAAAAAAATTTTTTTGTCGCATTTTTTTTTTTTTGCAACACGGCAAATTTTTAACGCCAATTTTTATTTTTGCAAATGTTTTGTTGCAATAAACTTATTTTAAAATACAAAATTGCTGGCCGTTAGGCTTACATTTTCACTTTCAGTCAAGGTTAGATTAAGTCGAACTAGTTTGTTAGGAAAAAAAATTTGAAGGGAAAAGACATGAACCATACATGAGATTTATAAATTATATCATCGCCAAATTGGCTACATTTCAAGATTTTTTGCTACTTATTTCGATTTTTAAAACTCGATAACTTATTTCCCTTTCGTTTCGCGATTTTTTAAATATATATATTTTTTTTTGTATTTTGGGGTCATGTTCTACAAATAATGATAAGTTTCGTTACAATCGGCTGGGGTAGATATAATTAATAAGATTCTAACCTAACCTTACATAAAAATATTTCTTTTCCAAACATTGATTACTGATTATTTTTAAGCGATATAAATAATATATATATATATATATATATATATATATATATATATATATATATATATATATATATATATATATATATATATATATATATATATATATATATATATATATATATATATATATATATATATATATATATTCCAATTCAGTATCCGTTGCTCACGTTTGTTTTTTAGTTATATGAAGATAATCTTCATATCCTAAATTGTTTCCTTTCCGTTGTTTCTTTGTATATTTCTTAATTGTAATAATAATTTTATCTTTTATTACGTCATAATTAAACTCTACGTCACTGGAATTTTCTTTGAAGGATTTCCTTTCCTATAATTTAAATGTCACCGGAAAAAGCAGATTTCAGATAAAATCCGATTTTTTCTAGGAAAAACTTTTTAACTATCTTTTAGGTTAGGTTAAGTTAGGTTATCTAGAATTGGTTAAATTGGTTAGGTTAGGTTAAGTTAGGTTATCTAGAATTGGTTAAATTGGTTAGGTTAGGTTGTTAGGTTATCTAGAATTGGTTAAAGGAGATAGTTAAATACTAGTTTGCCCTAGGAAAATCTAGTTTTAATTGAAATCGGTTGTTTAATTTATCTTTTTTCGGTATAATATATACTAACGTACTAATTTTAATTATATTTTTAGATATTTTACCATGGGTTCCCTACTTTTATCTTAAAAAGTTGCCATTTATGTTTATTCTCCAATGGTTTTAACGAAATTCTATTGTCCTTGATAGTTCTTTAAACTAGGAAATTTTAACACTCTTTTCCCCTTTTAATAATCGTAATAATAATAATAATAATAATAATAATAATAATAATAATATATACGCCAGCCGATTGTAATGAAATTTACCTGTTGTAGAATATGACCCCAAAAAAATTTTTTAAAAAATATATAAAAAGCCGAAAAATTCATACGTTATCTTATATTCTACATATGACCTTAATAATATTAATTAAATAAAGTGATTGGTTAATTTAATTAAATAACTGATTAAATTAGATTTTAAAATATATTTACGTTTGTTTATATACATCAGCTGATAATTGCAAAAGCGAAGTGTTCCACAATTATTCAAGATTCTTCAAGATATTTTCGCTGCAGCTGGCTTAAGCGTGACGTCACACTTGATTTCATGGAACACACCTTAATTAAATTAACGAAATTTTATTCTCTTTAATAGGAGTTCTTTAAATTAGGAAATCTTACACTATTTTTTCCCATTTTCATAATCTTATAATAATAATAATAATAATAATAATAATAATAATAATAATAATAATAATAATAATAATAATAATAAAATTGCTCTTTAAAACTTTGAAAATAAAGAATTGAGCTTAGCATAAAAAAAATAAAAAAAATTGGGGGATGGGGTTCCGACATCTAACCAAACACCCCTCCCCCTCCTTAATTAATAATAATAATTGTTTTTTGTTGTTGTAAATTATTCACTAGAATAATAATTAATAATTCTTCGAAGCAAAAATAAATATTTAGAAGGTTAAACGTATACAATTTATCAAAAAAAGTTTATAATTTAAAAATATTACCTCCACTACTACTACTACTACTACTATTAATAATAATAGTAATGATAATAATTGTGGGATTTGCATTCTGTGTTGAACCTTGTGACTACTGCCAATGATAACACCTACCAGCTCTAAGATAGGCCTAACAAAACAAAAAAAAAATTGGTAGGCCTAATAAAAATGATTCTGCGTTCAAAATTGCATCAGACCCTCTGTGTAATAATAATAATAATAATAATAATAATTTTAAAAATCATATTTTTAAAATTTAAAATGCAGAGGATCCAACCAAAATCCCTCCCTACCACCCCCCACCACATGACTATTCTTTTTGGTAATGGCAAACCTAAATTAGAAGAAAGACCTTGAATAATAATAATAAAAAATTCCGCAATGAATAAAAATTTATTATTATTATTATATTATTATTATTATTATTATTATTATTATTATTATTATTATTATTATTATTATTATTATTATTATTATTATCATTATTATTATTATTATTATTATTATTATTATTATTATTATTATTATTATTATTATTATTATTATTATTATTATTATTATTGCTTCCTCAAGACCTATATAAAAAAAAGAAAGGATATTTGCTTGCAACCTTGGGAAAAGAATTTTAATCAATTATTTAACTTAAAAGCAGATCTTGAGTAAACCTATTACTACTACTACTACTACTACTACTAATAATAATAATAATAATAATAATAATAATAATAATAATAATTCATTGTTTAAAAATCACAAGGTTTTTTAGAATTTATATATATATATATATATATATATATATATATATATATATATATATATATATATATATATATATATATATATATATATATATATATATATATATATATATATATATATATATATATATATATATATATATATATATATATATATATATATATTATTTACATCTACATTTGTAATTTATACTATAATAATATTATTATTGTTTTTGAAAACTTCCTATTTCGCAAATTTCTAGAAAATTGCGAAATTTGCAGAACATAACAATCGTTTCGATTATATATATATATATATATATATATATATATATATATATATATATATATATATATATATATATATATATATATATATATATATATATATATATATATATATATATATATATATATATATATATATATATATATATATATATATATATATATATATATATATATATATATATATATATATATATATATATATATATATATATATATATATATATATATATATATATATATATATATATATATATATATATTAGAATAAATAGAGAATAATAGTTACCATTAAAAATATATTTATGACAGAAAATGGTCATTTGGGGTCACAAAAATAAAATAGTTACTGTTAAAAAGTATTATTAATAGAAAATGAATTTACAGGGTAAATTTGTATATTTTTGAATAAAGAATTCTTAAATAAACTCATTTATTTCTTATATTTCCAATCTTCTTTAAAACAGTTTATAATTATTTTGTAATTATTACTAAATTATTTTTTTCATAAAGAATTAAAACATGGCGACATAAATTAAAGCAATTAAAGTATATTAAAAAAAAAAAAAAAATGAATACTTTTCATCTTCAACTCGGGGAAAATTCGTTACTACTCTTATATGAATCCTTTGCATTTATATAAGAATATTGTAATAAAAAAATCTTGTAAGTAAGGTTTAAATTTAGGATCTTTTCAATTATACAGCCGATTTAAAAGAACATTTGACTTTTGAAAGGAATCGAACACTTTTGTTATAAAGGAAATAAGTATGGCAAACATTAAATTGCATGTGAAGCTCAAAAAAAATAACATTTTCGTTATCTTCGTATCATTTTATTATTTTAAGTTGGTGTCCGAATACATTTAAATAAATCAACTGACCGTATAATTAAAAAGAAACGAAATTTTTATATTTTAACTTATATTTATAGATTATACCACTTATAAGACATACCAAAAATTACATAGTTCATACGTAAGAGTCTGTCGCCTCTTCAAAACACAGGAAGATAAATCTATCCTTCGCTCCATCATAGAATATAAAAAATTTTGAGAGAAGCAAATCTACTCTAAATTCTCCAGTAAATTCTACAAATCTACGCTAAATTCTACAGTAAATTCTAAAAATTTATATATTTATTAATAAATTTGAAAATTTTATTTTTTTATTTTAGTTTGCTTCAATTATTTTATACTGGTTGAGAATTTTCCAACCTTTATGATATTATTATTATTATTTTACAATTTTTTTATTTTTGTAAAAAAAAAAAAAAAAAAAAATGAAAAAAAAATGTTAGAGAGAGAGAGAGAGAGAGAGAGAAAAAATTTTTTTTTTTTTTTTGCCATAGTGCTTATTTATATATATATATATATATATAATATATATATATATATATATATATATATATATATATATATATATATATATATATATATATATATATATATATATATATATATATATATATATATATATATATATATTATATATATATATTTAACCATTATTTTAAGTCAATCATTTTTTAAAAATATTTTGAAATAGTTTGCTATCGCATTATATAGACTTATAGAGTATGAAACAAGGTTAAAAAGCATGATAAAAACAAACTATTATTATTATTATTATTATTATTATTATTATTATTATTATTTTGGTTTTATTATTTATTATTATTTTTTTATTATTATTATTATTCTTATTATTATTACTATTATTATTATTATCAATATTATTATTACTTTTATTATTGTAGTGATTTTTATTTTATTTTTTGTTTAATTTAAATTAGAGCTTTAGTTACGCACTTAACTTGTTACTGGTGGAATAAATACCAGTATTTATTTTATTAATTTTTAGGGTTATATATATATATATATATATATATATATATATATATATATATATATATATATATATATATATATATATATATATATATATATATATATAAGCCAGTGGATTCTTTCGAAACCCAATGAAAACACATGGCGTTCCACCTGACAGAGCGTAAAGTCATATAGAAAGATTATTTATTTATACGCTATTTTGTTAATTAACTTATTTTATTGTTTTGATTCCTTTAGAAAGGTCTGAAATAGTGGCTCACTGTTTTTGGATAAATATAATTTATGAAATTATCCTCACCCAAGAATTTTTACGTTAGAAAATATTAAAAGAAGTTTCATAGTATGAAGAGCTCAATTGATGTAGAAAAGTGCTCCCGATGTATCACTGTAGGGATTGATTCCTTTTCTTTAATTATTATATATATACATTATTATTATTGATTATTATTATTACAAGGGAATGATAAACATTATATTTTTGGAGGAGATTCAAGACTGAAAAGACAATATACCGAATAAAAAAATGACTAATAAATTAATAACTAAAAATTAAAAATGTTTACGACTAACGTCCGTTTTCTTTAAAGGAATATTATAATAATTTTAGGGTAAACTCTTTTTTTTTCACCAATATATATATATATATATATATATATATATATATATATATATATATATATATATATATATATATATATATATATATATATATATATATATATATATATATATATATATATATATATATATATATATATATATATATATATATATATATATATATATATATATATATATATATATATATATATATATATATATATAGTATATTTGTGTGTTATCAATAGCAGGAAGTTAAAAAGAAATACAAAGAATAATACTATGAACAAATGAAGATTTGTGATGCGAATCTTCGAATATGTTATGGATGTGTTGAAGATTATTTCTTGTACCGTGGCTCAAACGGTAGGGTGATTGACTCACGTGCTTGAGGGCGCCGGTTCGATTCCTCTTGGGAATCCTAGATATATACTACCTAGAAAAGTTCCTTACCTCGAATAGGGCAATGCCCGTGAGAATAACTTTTTTATTGCAAAAAAAAAAAAAAAAAAAAGTAAGATGAAAGCGCTGAGCTTTTGAAGGATTGAAGAAAATACAAGTGTATTTTTCTTCCCCAAATAGAAATTCGAGAAAATTCAGAGATAAGTAGCTCCACGGTCGCCCTTTTATCACCAGCTATTTGTAGTTGGCTGGGTCATCTTTTTAAAATGGGAGGAACAATGAAAGGGGGAGTCATCCCATCATTGGAGTGGGTAATAGAGCAATAGAGATATGATCGTTAATGAAAAGTAGAAAAAGAACTGTGTGGGACAGCACCCTGAGGAACCCCGCTCTTAATATTTTTTATTAATATATTAAGTCTGCAACAGTTGCTTTGTAATGTAAATCAAGGAAATCGGAGAGAAGTTCAGAAAGAAGAAGGGTAGATACCGTAAGGGGGAAGTTAAGAAATCGAAGAGTGGGTAGGAGTTATGGATTGTGGGTAGGTAAAGCCCTCTTGACCTTGCAGGACTTCTGAGTTGGGGTAGGAACAGTGGACCCTCAAGGTTGTAGGTGGGGTCGAAATTAGAACTGGAGTCATAGAACAAGCAGATTAATTTACTAGCTCCATAAAACAGTTGTAACCGGTTTTAAGCCTAACACACTAGTATGGCAGTATACCAATATATGCGTGTATGTTTGTATGTGTGAATGTAAGTGAATATATGTGTGAATCTTATTGTTTCTCGTTTATTAAGACTTTGTTTTCTTCAGTTATTTCCTGTTTGGTTTAACATCAAAAATAATAATAGTAAAAAAAAAATTAAAATTTTTATTTTCCTTATAAAAAAAAATTATTAAAATATTTTTTTTTTTACAGAAAAAATATATGCAGCATTAAAAAAAAATTACTTTTCCATCTGCAATTTCAAATGTAATAAAAAGGTCCTATTTTTCAGTTTTTAGAGCTTCACAAATGATTTTTTATGAACATTTTTTTTTTAAAAATTTAATATATAATATATTATATATATATATATATATATATATATATATATATATATATATATATATATATATATATATATATATATATATTATATATATATATATATATATATATATATATATATATATATATATATATATATATATATATATATATATATATATATATATATATATATATATATTATATTATATAATAAATAAATATATAAAAATCATTATATAGAAAAATAAATAAATAGTAAAAAGTACGACCAAAGAAAAAAATTCTACTTTAACATAAAAATATTTTCTGAATGCAAGTTTTCATTCATATTTGGATCGTAGTGCCAGAAAAATAAGGATTCTAAAGAATGGAGGTCAGGTTCACATTCAGAGCCCAAAATTATAAGATTTGAATCCTGTAAAGGATGATCCGATATTGAAGAAAATGAAAGTTAATGGCCGAATATGGGGGATGGCGCAAATGTTTCAAAGTTCTATAAGAGACACCTTTATGCTCAGCAATGCGAACAGAAAGACTTCGTGTAGCTTTTCCAGTGTAGGTGGCATCATAGCCACCACACTTGTATTTGTATATCACTGATTAGCATAAAGGTAAGGGGAGTTTTTCTTTAACTTTGAAGAATATTCCAATTTTATTTTCATACTAGAACACTAATTTGAATTTGAACTGAAAATACATTTAATTCTGGATTCAATTTCCAAGCTCATTATCCCCATAAATGGTAGTTTCATTTACAGGGTATCTTTTGGTACTATTAATACGGTAGAGGATTTCCGAAGAAATTTTAAATTAATTTGATTCCTAAATACTTCATCAATTACGAATCCTGGGAGTCCATTTTTTTAGAAATAGCGTTTTTATTAAGTCCAATTCATTCGAGAGATTAATGTACATAGGTGAAATCTTGCATACTCTATCGAAAAGTATTTTAATTA
>SEYY01010059.1:30000-42500 GCA_009176605.1 Armadillidium nasatum
GTTTCACGCGATGGGCGGGTACGGGAGGGTACGGGCGGGTACGTAGGAAAGCGTGATGTGATCTAAAGGATTTTATATCTATAGCTTTTCGTTACAAGGAAATATTCTCAAAGATTCCTTTAAATATCTTTTATTTTAGGGAAAATCCGTTTTTAGATAAAAGGGAAAATGTGCTTGAATGAGAAGTCGGCCTATGATTTTAAAATTTTTGCAATTATTATTATTATTATTATTATTATTATTATATATTATTATTATATTAATTATTATTATTATTATTATTATTATTATTATTATTATATTATTATTATTATTATATTATTATTATTATTATTATTATTATATTATTATTATTATTATTATTATTATTATTATTATTATTATTATTATTATTATTATTATTATTATTATTATTATTATTATTATTATTATTATTATATATTATTATTATTATTATTATTATTATTATTATTATTATTATTATATTATTATTATTATTATTATTATTATTATTATTATTATTATTATTTATTATTATTATTTATTATTATTATTATTATTATTATTATTATTATTATTATTATTATTATTATTATTATTATTATTATTATTATTATTATTATTATTATTATTATTATTATTATTAGTATTATTATAGCAGTTTCTCTTCAAGAAATTATAGGGAGACAAATACCTCCGAATAAAACCAATAAATTTTGCTTCGAAAAAAAAAAAAAAAGTAATAATAATAATGAAATTTGAATATGGTCTGTTAATGGTGCTTTCCGTTGTGAACTATCTTCGTTCTAGCAGCGTTTCCTAAGTAGAGAACTTAGAAGACTCCAAGTTAGAGACAGGAAAACAGATAACATCGTTGGGCATGCTCATTTGCACAACGTCCGCCTTTGACTGAAAATTGAGGATAGAGACAGTAGGAGGAAACAGAGTAGGGTTTGCTGTCAGAATACTCAAACACCTGAGTTTCAGTTAAGAACAAGAGATGAGGTCTAGAAGAAGAGAGGTGGTGTTCGACAAAGTGAAAATTAGTCAAGAGACTACTTATGTTG
Source organism: Armadillidium nasatum (assembly GCA_009176605.1). Taxonomy (NCBI): domain Eukaryota; kingdom Metazoa; phylum Arthropoda; class Malacostraca; order Isopoda; family Armadillidiidae; genus Armadillidium; species Armadillidium nasatum. The sequence goes on from SEYY01010059.1 coordinate 31,068, forward strand.
CAAAAAATTAATAAAAAAAAGAAGACGATGCACCAGGACAAGTCGGCATAGAGGTCTTGGTGAAACAAACCTCATCACCGAAAGCCACCAACTCCCAAGTGGTGATGGAAAAGGGGTGGATGAGGATTATTCTTTGGATGCTGCCCCTCCAAGCATCTCCGAGACAGCTTTTTTTCGCCATTTTACTTTTTTTTTTTCAAAGGTAATGTACGAGTAATCTCTTGGTAAAATTTGTGGGAACATTGAAGAGAGGGGAGAGGGGGAAGTGGGAGCATAGACACTCCAATATGAGACGAGGGTACACTAGAAACACTCTTGAGAAGGGGAAACGCGAATCTTTTACCTTTGATTCCTTTCTCTCACTCTATCTCTCTCTCTTTCTTTCTCATACCCTTTCTATCACTCTATCTATTTTCTACTATTTATGCTCACTTTCAAATTTTTATCTTTTAACCTTTTACCAATTAACTTTCATTTTTCTAGCTTTACTTAACTATATTTTACCTTTTTAACCTTTTAGCTTTATGCTGTTATATTCTAATTTTTTTTTTTTTTTTTTAATTTTACCTTTCTCGACATTTTAACTTTACCTTTTTTTAGTTTACTTTTTAAAATTTTATCTTTTATATTTTACCCTCTTTAACCTTTTTAACCTTTCACTTTCTCAATTTTATTTTAAAATTTTACCTTTTTAACTTTTAAAGTTCTACTTTAAGTTATTTTTAAAATTTTACCTTTTTTTTAATCTTTTACTTTTTAACTTTTTCTTTTCTAATTACTTTTTATTTAAATTAATCTTTTTAACATTTTATTCATTCATTATTATCAATTTATAAATAAACTATTTATTAATTTTATATATTTTTTATACTTAATTATATTATTAAATTTATTACATATTTTATATATTACTTATTTTACTTTAAATATTACCTTTTAAATTTTATAATATATTATTATATTTATTATTATTTTATATATTTTCCTTTTTGCTGTGAATATTTTTTCTATATCAAAATCAAAATCCTTTTATATCATTACCTTTTAAATTTTATTATATATTTTTATGTTTATTATTATTTAATATATTTTTCATTTTGATGTGAATATTTTTTTTATATCAAAATCAAAATCCACCCCCAGGAAGGGTATCAAACATCAAGCATCTGCTGGCTGGCCAGGTCTATCGCGGATACCATTTTTGATTCCATCAGAGCAAGCACACCGCTGGCGTACTTATTACGCATAAGTGGAAGGGGCTATGTGCAAGAGAACTGCCGAAATTTCTCTACTCTGAGCAGGCCTCGAACCCTGGACCTCTGGCTTTCTAGGCGAGTGCTCGATGAACTGAGCTACGGAGGCGCTTTACCTATAGTATCGAACTATATACCTTTCAGTCAAAGTTCAACACTTTTCATATTTTACTATGTTTTATATTTTTTACATATTTTGCTGTAAAAATTATATTTTAAATTTTATTCCATATTTTATTATATATTATATTTATTTTACATCTTATAAATTTCTCCTTTTGCTGTAAATATTACCTTTTAAATCTTATTTTATATTTTATCATATTATATTTATTAAATATTTTATATAACTCATTTTGCTTTAAATATTATCTTTTAAATCTTATTCTATACATATTAAATTTATTATTCATTTCTATTATTTCTCATTTTCCTGTAAATATTACTTTTTAATCATTTTTCTATATTTATTTATTATAATGTTAAAGGAAGCGCCCCCCGACCAATATCTCCAATGAAGTAAGGGACAGAGAAATCGTTACTATCATTAATAACGCTTTAACAAATCCTCATCTATCGCCGAAGGTGCTTCAAACCCCCATGAGCCTCTCGATACCAGAAGCGTTTTTGTCTAATGGCCCTGCCTAAAATGCAGGAGAGAGCCTATTAAGGTAAAATGAATGCATTCCGATATTATTATATCGCCATGGGACTATCCTTATTTCATCGCTTTTCCCTTTTCTTTCTCATTCTCTCTCTCTCTGCTTTATATTTCTGTGGATACCTTCTCTCTCTCTCTCTCTCTCTCTCTCTCTCTCTCTCTCTCTCTCTCTCTCTCTCTCTCTCTCTCTCTCTCTCTCTCTCTCTCTCTTCTTTAAATTCTCTATCTATTAAATTCTTTATCCCTTTATTTTAATTAATATTTGTCTTTTTTCTTCATCCTTATTCTGTTCTCTCTCTCTCTAAGTGTCTCTCTCTCTCTCACTCTCTCTCTCTCTCTCTCTCTCTCTCTCTCTCTCTCTCTCTCTCTCTCTCTCTCTCTCTGCCTTGATTATCTTTCTTTCATTCCTCTTTCCCTTTAACTCCTCTCCCTTTAGCATTTTATTTTTTCTTTTCCTTTTAATGTCTTTCCTTCTCTCTTATGTCCATGTCTTCACCATTTTGATTCTGCTCTTTTATTTCTCTCTATCTCTCCCTCTCTTTTTCTTTCTCTCGCTCTATTTCTGTCTTTCTTCTCTTTCTGTCTCTCCTCTTTCTATCATTCTATCTATTTCTTTTTCTGTTTCTCATTATATTTCACTTTCTCTCACTCTATCTCTCTCTCTTTCTTTCTCATACCTTTTCTATCACTCTATCTATTTCTCTGTCTCTCATTTTTCTTTTTCTCACTCTATCTGTCTCTTTTTCAGTCTCTCACTCTCTTTCTCTTTCTATATCTCTATCTCTCATTCTCTTTTTCTTTCTCTATATCTGTCTGTCCTCCTATTTCTCTCTCTCTCAATCCTTAAGTTTTTCCTTTATTTTTTGTATCTATTAATCTCTGTCTTATATCTACAAACAAGGTTTTAATTCTCTTACATTTATGAATAATTCAATTTATTTTATATTACTATTATCATAAATAAATAAAAATATTAAAAAAAATACAAAAAAAAAATATAAAAACATAAAAAAATGTTAAAAAAAGAAATATTTATATATATATAATATATATATATATATATATATATATATATATATATATATATATATATATATATATATATATATATATATATATATATATATATATATATATATATATATATATATATATATATATATATATATATATATATATATATATATATATCTAAAAATATAATAAAAACTTTGAACGCCTGACAATAATGTACACAAATTGTTATGAATTACTATTACAAAATCTAAGTTTCTCACAAATTCCCCCCCCCTTTTATTTTTTCAAAATCTTACCCCCTCATTCCCCCAAAATTTATCTTTCCTCCCTTCCCCCAGCTCCCTAAAACAAGTTTTATCAAGCCCCATTTCTCTATCCCAGCAAAAAAGTTTAAATAGAATCTAACCGTAAAATATTTACATAAAAAAAAAAAAAAAAAAAAAAATTATAATATTTTTTTTTTTTTTTTTTTAAATTTTTAAATTCGAAAAAGTTTTTATATAATTTTTATTTTATTTTGTTTTATATAATATTTTTATTTTTATAATTTAATTGTTAAATTTTAGAATACAGAAATAAAAAATTTACAACGCTTGTTAGTGAGGATTAATGTTTTTCATACACCAATTACCCTCGTTATTTTGAAATAATAATAATAATAATATAATAATAATAATAATAATAATAATAATAATAAAAATAATAATAATAATATTAAAAGTGATAAAAAATTCATGATAATAATAAAATAGTAATAATAATAATAAAATAAAAATAATAAAAATAATAATAATTATATAAACAATAATAAAACTAACATAATAATAATAATAATAATAATAATAATAATAATAATAATAATAATAATAATAATAATAATAATAATAATAATAATAATAATAATAATAATAATATAATAATAATAATAATTCACAATTCACAAACTTTTTTTCAGCAAATGGTTTGTTTACAATTTAACAGTAGGTCCTAAAAATAAAAATAAAAATAACAATGATAATAACAATAACATAATAGTAATAATAATAAAATAATATAATATAATAATAATATTTATATAATAATAATAATAATAATAATAATAATAATAATAATAATAATAATAATAATAATAATATATAATAATAATAATAATAATAATATTATATTATTATAATAATAATAATAATAATAATAATAATAATAATAATAATAATAATAATAATAATAATAATAATAATAATAATAATAATAATAATAATATTTTTACTAACAATTATTTCTTTTTTAATTCTTATCAATCTAGGTAGAAATCTTTAATATTTTAATCTTTACACTGTTAGTTTTGTATTGTAATAAATATGCTTAATATAAACCAAGTTTTTTTTTTTTATAATAAAGCTCACATCTCATGGGCATTGCCCTATTCTAGGAGAGGAACTTTTCTAGGTAGTATATACCTAGGATCCCCAAGAGTGATCGAACCGGCTCCCTCAAGCATGTGAGTCAATCACTCTACCGTTAGAGCCACGGTAGACGGCAAAAAAGCTTACATACAATTGGAAAGAAGAAATTGAGAGCAAATACTATTATTATTAATGATTAGTAGGTTTTAAAATGGATTGATAGATATCTATACATATAGATAGATAGATAGATAGATAGATAGATAGGATAGGTAAATATATAGACAGATAACAAGATAAATTGATAGATTGATAGATAAAGAAATAAATAGATAGATATATAGATAGATATATAGATAGTTAAATAGATAGACAGATACATAGATAAGTTGATAGATAGATAGGTGATAAATAAGTAAATAGATAGGTTGATAAATAGGAAAAGAGATAGATAAACAGGTATCTAAATAAGTAAGTAGATAGATAGATAGGTAAATATTTAGATAGATAGATAATTAGTTAGGTAAGTAGGTAGATATATAGAAAAATATAAACATTGTTTCATCTTTTTCTAGTTTTTGATATACTCTAGATCTTATTCTTGTTTTTGCTCTCATTCATATTCTATTTTGCATTCATATTTCATTCCTTATTCATGTTCTATTCCTCATTCATGTTCTATTCCTTGTTTTATTCCTTGTTCATTTTCTATTCTTTGTTCATGTTCTATTCCTTTTTCTATTCCTCAATCATGTTCTATGCTTTGTTTTATTTCTCATTCATGTTCTATTCCTTGTTCATGTTCTATTCCTTGTTCCTGTTCTATTTCTCATTCATGTTTTATTCCTTTTTCTATTCCTCATTCATGTTCTATTCCTAGTTCATGTTCTATTCCTCAATCATGTTCTATTCCTTGTTCATGTTCTATTCCTCATTCATATTCCATTCCTTTTTCTATTCCTTATTCATGTTCTATTCCTTGTTCATGTTCTATTCCTCAATCATGTTCTATTCCTTGTTCATGTTCTATTCCTCATTCATATTCCATTCCTTTTTCTATTCCTTATTTATGTTCTATTCCTTGTTCATTTTCTGTTCCTCATTCATGTTCAATGCCTTGCTCTATTCCTCATTCATTTTCTATTCCTTGTTCATATTATTTCTGATCTTATTTTCTTCCTGAATTTATTCTTCTTATATCTGTTCTGGTGTAATTTTTTTGTGCATATCTTTATTCTTATTATTCTTCTTTAACTTCTTGTTCTTTTTCTTGGTTCCTGTTTTTCTCTCAGCCATTGTTTTCATTAGTTTTTTGATTCTTCACTTTGTTTTAATTTTTTTTTTGCTCTTCAAAATGTTTACTTGTTTGTCATTTTGTTTCCCATATTTGATTTGTTATAATTTAGCAATTTTTATTGTTGTTGTTGTTGTTGTTGCTGGTATTGTCTTATTGCTATTGTTGTTGTTAATGTTGTTGTTGATGCAATCATTGTTGTTGTTGTCATAGTTGTTTTGGTTCTGCTGTTGTCATAGTTTATGTTGTTGTCGTTGTTTTTGCTCTTGTTGTTCATGGTCTTGTTGTTGTTGTTGTTGTTACTTTAGCAATTTTCCGTTTTCTTCGTCTTTGTTCATTTTTTATTCCTTAACTTGTTCTTTCATTTTCTCTACCTTTTCCTCATTCTTTTTCTATTCTTCCTCCTTCACTTTCTTCTCCTCCTTCACTTTCTTCTTCTCCTTCACTTTCTTTTCCTTCTTCCCTTTCCTCTCTTCATTCACTTTCTTCTCCTCTTTCACTTTCTCCTCCTCCTTCCCTTTCTCCTCCTCCTTCCCTTTCTTCTCCTCCTTCACTTTCTTCTTCTCCTTCACTTTCTTCTTCCTCCTTCACTTTCTTCTTCTCCTTCACTTTCTTCTTCTCATTCACTTTCTCCTCCTCCTTCCCTTTCTTCTCCTCTTTCACTTTCTTCTTCTCCTTCACTTTCTTCTTCTCCTTCACTTTCTTCTTCTCCTTCACTTTCTTTTCCTCCTTCAAGACTTTTAAAAACGAAGTGAAGAAGAAAATTAATGGGGGGATTTAATTATTAAGTCCGTCAAAGTTTGGCGTATGCAAATTTTTTAAAAGGAGATTTTAACTTAATCTTGAGACTAGAGTTTCAGTGTGCGTGTGTGTGTGTGTGTGTGTGTGTGTGTGTGTAACTTTTTTGTGTGTGAGTATGTATGTCATTGTACGTGACGTTGATTTGTGTGCGTGTGTGTAAATGATTAAAGAGGATGAAGGTATTCAGTTAAATGACATTTTCATATATATATATATATATATATATATATATATATATATATATATATATATATATATATATATATATATATATATATATATATATATATATATATATATATATATATATATATATATATATATATATATATATATATATATATATATATATATATATATATATATATATATACAGTCTACCGTCTACCGTGGCTCAAACGGTAGAGTGATTAACTCACGTGATTGAGGGTGCCGGTTCGATTCCACTTGGGGATCCAAGGTATATACTACCTAGAAAAGTTCCTCCCCACGAATAGGGCAATGCCCGTGAGATGCGAACTTTTAAAATATATATATATATATATATATATATATATATATATATATATATATATATATATATATATATATATATATATATATATATATATATATATATATATATATATATATATATATATATATATATATATATATATATATATATATATATATATATATATATAATTGCAGGCATTGGAAAAACGCTTTAAGGGGAATATCCCATTATAGTATTATCTAAATTTCTTCAAAAATCTCTTATGAGTGCCAAAGTGCCTGGCACTGGAGTGTTAAGTATAAAGATGGCACTCTGGCACTCTGTAAAGATATTTTAAGAGAATATTTGAAGAAAATGATAAAATGTCTTGGAAAAAATGCTGTATTGATAGCATTATTGTTATTATTATTATTTTTATTATTATATTATTATTATTTATTATTATTATTATTATTATTATTATTATTATTATTATTATTATTATTATTATTATTATTATTATTATTATTATTATTATTATTATTATTATTATTATTATTATTATTGTTATCATTATTATTATTATCATTATTATTATTATCATTATTTCTATTATTATTATTATTATTACTATTGCTATCGTTGTAGTTATTATTATTATTATTATTATTATTATTATTATTATTATTATTATTATTATTATTATTATTATTATTATTATTATTATTATTATTATTATTATAATTATTATTATTTATTATTATTATTATTATTATTATTATTACTATTGTTGTAGTCATTATTATTATTATTTATTATTATTATTTTATTATTATTATTTATTATTATTATTATTATTATTATTATTATTATTATTATTAATTATATAACATTATTATAATTATTATTATTATATTATTATTATAAATATTATTATTGTTATTATTATTATTATTATTATTATTATTATTATTATTATTATTATTATTATTATTATTATTTTTTTTTATTATTTAAATTTATTAATATAATTTTATTAATATTTTATTATATTTATATATATATTTATATATATATATATATATATATATATATATATATATATATATATATATATATATATATATATATATATATATATATATATATATATATATATATATATATATATATATATATATTATATAATATAATATATTTTTTTTTTTTTTTTTTTTGTTAAAAATATTTTATCTTTTAAAACATATTTTTCATTTAATTATTTTTATATTAATTATTTTAATTTCTTTAATTTAATGATTTTATTGTTACAACAGAAAAAATTTTCTTGTTTGTGAATTTTGGGTCTATAAAATTATTTCATTGTATGTAATTGTGTTGATAATCTCTTGTATTTTGTTTTGAGAAAGTTGTGGACTTCTTGTGCCTAGTGCCTGGTGCATTTTGCTTAGTGCCAGTGCCTAGTGGCTAGTGCTTGGTATTTTGTACTTGGTTCTTATATATATATATATATATATATATATATATATATATATATATATATATATATATATATATATATATATATATATATATATATATATATATATATATATATATATATATATATATATATATATATATATATATATATATATATATATATATATATATATATATATATATATATATATATATATATATATATATAAACAAAATTAAGTAAAAGATTAGTAAATACAATTAAATACCCCCCAAAAAAGATAAAATAAAATAAAATAAAAAATAACGTACACCAATTTTCTCCTCTTTCTTCTGCATTCAATTGAACAGAAGAAAGGGGCAAGTTGGATTTTAAAACACCCTTCCCTCCTTCAACTCCCCACTCCTACCCCTAAAGGAAAAAAATAAAAACTTAAAAACCCTTTTTATAAAAGTAATGCTACATAAAGCCATAGAAACTTTCCCTAAAAACTGAAAAGGACCCCCTCCCCCCCCTCAAAAAAAAAATAATCATTGAAAATGGAACAGTTGGAGGATGATCTTTTATTGGTAAAGTTTTTATTCAAATTGTGAAAATTTGGATATTTCGAAACTTTGCTTTTCGCTTTTATTTAAAAGTCTAATTTAATTCTTTCCTTTTTATTATGCAGCTTAAAAGGAACAATAAAAATAATTAAAAAGGAAATGAGGAAAGAGTTATAATAGTTTAAAAAAAAAAGGGGAATAAAAACAAAAAATTGAGGAAAAAAATAAATAGTGAATAAAGTGAAATAATGAAGGAATAACAAGGAATAATGTGAGAATAAAGACAGTAATGAGAAAATAAAAATGGCATAATGAGGGAATAATGAGGAAATCAAAAAGTTAATCAAAAAATAATAAAAGATTAATGAGAATTAAATTGAGGAAAAACATTAATAGTGAATAAAGTGAAATAATGAGGGAATAATGAAGGAATAATGAGAGAATAAAGACAGTAATGAGAAAATAAAAATGGAATAAAAATGAGGAAATAAGGAGGAAATAGAAAGATAAATTAAAAATAATGAAAGATTAATCAAAATTAAATTGAGGAAAAAAATAAGTAGTGAAATAATGAGGGAAGAATGAAGGAATAATGAGAGAATAAAGATAGTAATGAGGAAATAAAAATGAGGGAATAAAGAGGAAATAAAACGATTAATTAAAGAATAATGAAAGAATATTGAGAATAAAGATGGAATAATGGGAGAATAAAGAGAGTAATGAGGAAATATAGGGGAAATAATGAGATAATAAAGAGCAAATTTGTATTTGTTTTTAATGATTAATGAAAAAAAAGAAATAATGAGGAAAGAGAAATTTAAGAGATTAATGAATAAAGAATTAATGTGGGAATGAGTAAAGATAATTAGAGGATAAAGAGAGAATAATGAGGGAATAAAGAAGAAATCATGAGAAAAAAATAATGAGGGAATAAGGAAGAAATAAACAGAATAATTAGGGAATACATTAGAAATAAATAGGGAAAATAAAAAAAAATGAAAGAATAAAAAAAGGATAATGAGTTAGTAAAGATAGAATAGAAAAGGAATAAAAATTGAATAAAAAAGAATTATAAGAGAATAAAGATGAAAAATACAATTCTTAGGTAATAAAGTATAAATAAAGATGAAATAAAAATGAAGAAATAATGAGAGAATAAAGAGAAACTTTGAGAATATAAGTAGAAATGAAAATAAAACATAAAAAAGAAATAGTAAGGGAATAAAGAAATAAAGATAATAATGAGATAAAGATAAATAATCACGGAAAAAGCACACATCCATACACATTTACAAGGACAGGACTCTATTACATTCACTTACAAGGACAGGACCCTATTACATTCACTTACAAAGACAGGACCCTATTACATTCACTTACAAACACAGGACCCTATTACATTCACTTACAAAGACAGGACCCTATTACATTCACTTACAAACACAGGACCCTATTACATTCACTTACAAAGACAGGACCCTATTATATTCACTTACAAACACAGGACCCTATTACATTCACTTACAAACACAGGACCCTATTACATTCACTTACAAAGACAGACCCTATTACATTTCACAGACCCTATTACATTCACTTACAAACACAGGACCCTATTACATTCACTTACAAAACAGGACCCTATTACATTCACTTACAAACACAGGACCCTATTACATTCACTTACAAAGACAGGACCCTATTACATTCACTTACAAAGACAGGACCCTATTATATTCACTTACAAACACAGGACCCTATTACATTCACTTACAAACACAGGACCCTATTACATTCACTTACAAAGACAAGACCCTATTATATTCACTTTCAAAAACAGGACCCTATTACATTCACTTACTAACACAGGACCATATTTCATTCACTTACAAACACAGGACCCTATTAACATTCACTTACAAACACAGGACCCTATTACATTCACTTACAAACACAGTACCCTATTACATTTACTTTCAAAAATAGGACCCTATTACATTCACTTACTAAGACAGGACCATATTTCATTCACTTAAAAGGACATGACCCCATTTCTCCCTTACTAATGCAATGGTTTCCCTTCTCCTTCTTGCTAAAGCAATGGTTTCCTCTGTCTCCCAATTACTGCAATGTTTCCTCTCCCCCTAACTAATGCAAAGTTTTCTCTCTACCCCTTACTACTGCAATGTTTTCCTCTCTCCCTAACTACTGCAATAGTTTCTCCTCTCCTTCTAACTACTGCAATAGTTTCTCCTCTTCCTTCTAACTATTGAAATGGTTTCCCCTCTACTCCTAACTATTTCAATGGTTTTCTCTCTCTCCCTAACTACTACAATGGTTTCTCCTCTCCTTTAAACTACTACAATGGTTTCCCCTCTACTCCTAACTACTGCAATGATTTCCCATAACCCCTTAACTACTGCAATGTTAGAATACGTCAGAAATCAGAAAATATAAAAAGTTCTTTCGACGGTAAAGATTTTTTAAAGATCTTGAAGATTCTTCAAGAAAAATGTTCC
>SEYY01010059.1:45000-47500 GCA_009176605.1 Armadillidium nasatum
TTTTAAATAGTTTTTTTCTCCTCTTGGAATCTTGTCAATCGATATGTTGCCAGATTTGGTTTTATTCGTACCAAAATTGTCAGCATTATCTATACAGAGAATAGAGTAATTATTAAAGTATTTTCATTTAATGATCCCTAAATGTTGTTTAAAAATAGCTAAATTATAGCTAACCAAATCAATCTATATATCTCTATAATATTAGAAATCGAAATTAATATTAATAATGAAAAAGATTCCAAATTCGTACTTCGTACTCACGAGCCAGCAATGGTACTTAACTGTTTCTAGGCTTATTTTTTTTTTAAATCGCATAACAAAAACTGTGTAAACATTGTGTTTTTAAAACAACATTTTCGCTAAAATTTAGATAAAAGAAATATGCGCTTAAAATTAACACATAGGTGAACGAAAGACACTGGGAATATTTATTAAATTTATTTTTTTTTTAATTTTTTTTAATATATATATATATATATATATATATATATATATATATATATATATATATATATATATATATATATATATATATATATATATATATATATATATATATATATATATATATATATATATATATAATATATATGCAATTTTTTAAATTACACTTAATTAAAGAAATTTTAAATTTAAAACTAAACAATCATTCAATATATCACAATCACTTCATTACACAAACCTTTCACATTCTCTTCAAAATCACCTCTCAATCACGATAAATTAATAATCACTATCACTTCATCTCAATTACTTCTTAATCACCCAATTCAATCACAATTGCATCACAATCACTTCAGTTCACATTAATTTCACAGTCACATCAAAATCGCTTCACTTCGCGATATTACTCATTTCACGATCACTTCACAACTATTTCGCATCACTTTACACTTTCTTCACAATCACTTTATTTTAACATTCAATTCACAGTCTTTTTTTTCACAATCACAATCACTTCATAATCATTTCACATTCTCATCACGATCACAATCACTTCACACTCTCTTCGCATCTTTACTTGTCAATCACAATCACTTCACACTCTCTTTACAACTTCACTTGTCAATCGCAATCACTTCACACTCTCTTTACAACTTCACTTGACAATCACAATCACTTCACACTCTCAAGAATACATAATTCAAACTAAGCAAGCAAATATTTGTATTACTAGTGAAAACGAGAGAGAATATTAATATTAAATAATAAATAATTAATTAATAAATAATTAATTATTAATTAATTAATAATCATCTATCTTTCCCAATTTTATTCTACTATTCTACTGAACTCCCAAACTCCTACTTCCTACTTCTTATTTCCAACTTTTATATTTCTCCAAATAATACGAAAATGACCATTAGCTTCATTTCTTTATGAAAATGACTCTCGGATTCATTTTTCTATAAAAATGATCCTTAGTTTCAATTCTTTATGTTAATATCTCACTGCTTCATTTTCAATTTTTTTTTATTTATAATAAATAAATAGATAAATAAATCAAAATTAAAAAAAAAAGGCCTCTTCATTTCTTTATGAAAATGACCCTTGGATTCATTTCTTTATGAAAATGACCCTTGGATTCATTTCTTTTTGAAAATGATCATTGAGTTCATTTTCTTCCTAAAAATGACTATTCGGTTTATTTCTTCGTAAAAAATTACCATTGAGTTCATTTCATCATAAAAATTACCTCTTATCATTTTCTTATTTAAGCAGACTTTGTGACCAAAATATCATAAAAGTTTAACATCTCAATCATAACTAATCACTGCGAAATACGGAAACTATGATTTTACAGGATATTCACAATGATTTTTGAGACACTTCAATGATAAGTGGAAAATATGTTTGCTGTGATCATTTTTAAAATGATCATAAAAAAATAAAATTAATATAATTTTATTTGATAAGATAAAATTAATATAATTTTATTTGATAAGATAAAATTAATATAATTTTATTTGATAAGATAAATTAATATAATTTTATTTAAAAAAAAGTACTTTGCCTCAGGTTGTTAGGTTAGTGAATTACTTCCAAGACATTTTTTACAAAAACTCTTACCCAGTTTTCTTATTATTCACCTTAGAATCAGATTTATTTTACGGGCATTGCCCCTTTTCGAGGGGGGGGGGGAGGAACTTTTCTGGTAGTATATACCTAGGATCCGCAAATGGGATCGAACCAGCATACTGAAGCACGTCAGGTAAATCATTCTACCATTTGTACCACAGAAGACAACAAGAGAAAAAACTATCGAATATTAGGTTTTGTTTCGACTTTGATACTCTTTTATGGACTTCATCTATCGTACTACAAATTTCCTTCACAAAAAGCTTTTTACCTCCTTCCGATTATACTTTTCAGCTTTTCGTTCCACCACACAATACTTTTGCTTCTTTTCATCCAACCGAAATCTTTAATATTTTTTCCAGTGTTTCTGTATCTACTTTAACATACCTCCCACACTTACACCAACTCATAAATTAATTAA
>SEYY01010059.1:50000-52500 GCA_009176605.1 Armadillidium nasatum
TAATAATAATAATAATAATAATAATAAATAATAATAATAATAATAATAATAATAATAATAATAATAATAATAATAATAATAATAATAATAATAATAATAATAATAATAATAATAATAATAATAATAATAATAATAATAATAATAATAATAATAATATTAATAATAATAATAATAATAATTAATAATAATAATAATAATAATAATAATAATAATAATAATAATAATAATAATAATAATAATAATAATAATAATAATAACAATAATAATATTAATAATATAATTATCATAATAATAATAATAATAATAATAATAGTATTAATAATAATAAATTACATAAAAAAAAAAAAATTACAAAAAAAAAAAAAAATTTAAAAATATATATATATATATATTATAAATAAAGGCCGAAAAAAATATAAAAATAAAAAAATAAAAGTATTTTCGAAAACTCCAATAAAAAACTTATTAAAAAAAACGAATAAAAACCACGGTTCAATAAGTTTTTATGAAAAAACCAAAATAGTGTAAAATATTTTGTAACGAATTTTGAACGGTAATTGTATCGCGGTATTTTGAGTATCGTGAATTTAAAAAAAAAAAAAAAAAAAAAAAAAAATAAAAAATTTATATATATAAAAAAAAAAAAAAAAATTTGTGTGTGTGTGTGTGTGTCTATGTTTTTGGTGTTCGGCTAGCTTCGGTTTTATACTTATATATATATATATATATATATATATATATATATATATATATATATATATATATATATATATATATATATATATATATATATATATATATATATATATATATATATATATATATATATATATATATATATATATATATATATATATATATATATATATATATATATATATATATATATATATATATATATATATATATATATATATATATATATATATATATATATATATATATATATATATATATATATATATATATATATATAGCGGCTCCGTAGCTCAGTCGATCGAGCACTCGTGATAGCAATCGAGAGGTCCAGGGTTCGAGGCCTGGCCGGAGCGGGAAATGTGAGCGATTTCTCCTTGCGCATAGCTCCGAATGACTCAGTCGTTAAACGAGTACATTAGTGGAGTGCTCTTGCCACTGATGGGAATAATCTCCGGCATCCGCGATAGGCCTGGCCCAGCCAGCGGTATCCGCCGTGGGCCTTGAAACCCAGGGATCTTCCTCGAAAGATCCCACTGACAGGACTTAGTCCTACCTGGGGGAAGGTGATTATTATATATATATATATATATATATATATATATATATATATATATATATATATATATATATATATATATATATATATATATAATATATATATATATATATATATATATATATAATATATATATATATATATATATATATATATATATATATATATATATATATATATATATATATATATATATATATATATATATATATATATATATATATATATATATATATATATATATATATATATATATATATATATATATATATATATAATGAATTTATTAGATAATAATAGAAAGATAGATGGATATATAGATAGATAGACACATCTATCTATCTATTTAAAAAAATAGATAAATTATAGATAGATAGACAGATAGATAGATAGATAGATATAGATAGACTTTAATTCTTTATTTCGTAGACATAGTACATAACATGGTTAAAAAATACAATAAAATTACAATAAAAATACAAATAAAAATTTACCTAAGAGGATCTTCTCTAACTTGAACGTAAAAAATTCTAGCCTTAAGAGCATCCAAATCGTTCTGAAATATTTCTGAAACCCCAATAGACACGATTAAATATTCTTTCAATATCCCTAACTAGTTCACCCTTTAAAAATGCTGCTTTATTTTTTTCAATAAATATGCAAGGTTTAAAAAGTAACCTAAACGTTGTACAAATTTTAAGGTAATTAATATAATGTTTAAACATAAAAATACCAATTTGATTACATATAAAATGATTACTCATTCTACTTGAAACATTACATATTTTTTTAAAAGCTTTATGGTAACCTATAGCAAACTGATTTAAAATCTGGCTACTGTTTTCTAAATTTATCCACAAATCTGCTCCATAAAAAGGAGTACAATAAGATTTAATCAGGTACAACAAAACCTCCCAACTTAAGGAATTAAATCTTCTTAAAATTACATTAAATTTACTAAAAAATTTATTTCTTGCTCTTTCAATATCTGGTTTTTCTTCCAAATATCTATTTATAATAAAACCTAAATATTTGGTTTCATTTACCTGTTTCAGTATACCGTTAGGCAAAACAAACTTACATTCAATCTCCTTAAAATTACAATTCTTTTTACAAAAATTCATTGTAACACTTTTCTCATAGTTAATCCTCAAACATAGCCTTGTTATCATTTTTTCCACATTGTTTAACAAAATTTGTAATCCCGCAATTGATGGGGACAGAAGCACTAGGTCATCTGCATAC
>SEYY01010060.1:0-15000 GCA_009176605.1 Armadillidium nasatum
TATTTATTTTATTATTCATTTTTTTCATTTTTTTTTTTTTTTTTAATTTTTTTTTTTTTCTTATTCTTTTTATGTCGCAGATTTTCAATCGCGACCAGATGATTATTATTATTATTATTGCAGGTTTATTACAGCCCCCTTAACTCCCTCAATTCAGTTGATGGGGAGAGGAGGGTAGCCTTTTTTTTCAGCAATTGAAATTGTTTACGAAAAGTTCACCTTAATCCTTGCGCAACTTATATGACTTTATAGCAAAGGAATTTTGTTTTGCTACTTTGTAACTATATGCTATACCCAAAGCTTTGGGTTCCCAAAGCTTGGGTGGGGCAGTCTCAATTCTGGGCTCTTTTAATGCAGTCACATATCTGGCTCTTTCAGAGTTATATTTCTGTGCTCGCAAGGTTTAGAAGCTTCTAAATCCTTTTTTTTATTTGATAAAGTGTACCATTTTTTTTTTTTGTGAAAGTGTTCTTTTATTTTTTTAAGTGTATTGTGCATGCTTTCTGTTTCTTCACATATTCGTAAGTATATAACTTTATATTGGAGTAGCAGACATTTTATGTAAGTATAACTTTGTTTGTTGTATCACACACACAATAATCTAGTTTGATAATAACAAGCATTAAACCCTATCTGTCTACATTCGAGTAGAGTCAGCCTAATAAATATTTCTCTGTTTATTAGGCAATTGTGAAACATAAAAACAACTTTCCTATGTTTCCCACTAAAATCTTTTACTTCCTTCTCCTCTAAAAGGTGGTTGCAACGATCTATTCATTAACATAGACTTTGTAATCGTCCCTTTGTCAAAACGGAGGGGGCAGTGGAGGGTTTAACATTACATAAAATATAATATATCATAAATAACCATCATCCTGTAAATATATCTATTTTATTCTTGATAAAGCGACATTTATTGGCGTCTTTAACTCTGATTCGTTGCAAAAAAGTCGCATTTGCTGTTAAGAATCAGAGTATAAAGGCGGAAATGAAAAGAATTGCCTAACTCCGAACAAAAATTGGGGGAAATTGAGAAATTAGAGCGAAAAAGGGGGGATTTCATATACTCTCTCTATATCTTTCATTCTATCCCTTTCCCTCAATAGGAGTGCCCAAGAAAAATTCTTTTTATATGGGTTGTTAAAATAAAGTTGTAACAATCGGCAGTGGGGGAATAAAATTTTAGTATGTAAAATTTTATAGCAATTATATCTATGGTATTTACTTATGGTTTTCAGCCATAGACTTTTGTACATACTATAATTCTTATGTTTAATAAATTTTGCATGTATGAAAATTTATTTATATTCCTTTGAATATTTTAAAGAAAAGTTAGGCAAATTGTAGGACCTGGAATATTTTTCTAAAATCTTACGAGTGTTTCTTATACATCTCAACAAGATTAATAACTTCTAACATCTTAAGCCAACTGATGCTTATAAGGAGTTGGTGACAAGATTTGTGTTATATACTGGTTAAGGACAAATATTAATTCCGTTTGTACAACCTATTCATAGCATCTCCGTAGCATCATAGATTATCTTACCTACAACCTGGTGAGTACATCCTTAGACTTTAAGTCATATTTTTTCATACCTGTTCTGTCTGACACCCAGTTTGTATGGCGACCTGGCTTGTCCTTTTGCCTGATTTCTATCTTTATATACCCGTTTTTGTTGTCTCTGTTCCGTTGGGACATTCTGTTATTCTTCTCCGTTGGGTTTGTTTTTCTTACCATTGTGTTTTTCGACCGTGGGAGGACGTCTCCGAGATTCAAAACTCAATTTTGTCTAAAAATTTTGAATCCGTAATCAAATTTTGAAATTCGTCCGTAATTTCTCAAAATAGTAATTCAATTGCCACCTTGCGTTAGGACTTGAATATCGCCAAACCCTTTATAGAATGAAAACCCGTAGATTTTTATTCAAAAATTTTTGAAAATTATATATATATATATATATATTATATATATATATATATATATATATATATATATATATATATATATATATATATAATATATATATATATATATATATATATATTATATATAATATATATATATATATATATATATATATATATATATATATATATATATATATATATATATATATATATATATATATATATATATATATAATATATATATATATATATATATATATATATATATATATATTATATATATATACTACCATTTGTTTATAGTATATTTTCCGAATTTAAGAAGCAAATTGCTTCGCAATTGTCAACCTGACTTCTGAACAACCACTTGGTAATTGGAGCGTTCACGGTAGTGGATTTTTTCGTACGAGACAAGGTTGCTAATATACCTACGCGTTGGGAATTCGACTAGAACTACGCGCAGGAATTTGAAACTAACAACATGGCCTAAGAATTTCTGATACGACACGGTTGCTGGATCATTGGCGTTACAAAATTATAAAAAAAAAAAAAAAAAACATTTTAATTAAAAAAAAAACATTAAAAAACAAATGAAAATTATTTTCCTTCAATGTGACGACACGAGATCTTTTAATACTTCAATTTCTGATACGACAAGGTTGCTGGATCATTGGCGTTACAAAAATTAAAAAAAAAAATAATATTTTAATTAAAAATAAATAAATAAATAAAACAAATGAAAATTATTTTTCTTCAATGTGATGTCACGAGATCTTTTAATACTGCAGAATGACGTAGTCCTATAAAAGTTGTCAGAGCTTTCATGCTAATGGGCTGCCTATAATTTTTTTTCACCTCCCCATCAAAAAAAAAAAAAAAATTTTTTTGGAACGTTTTTAAATGACTATTATATTTATATATATATATATATATATATATATATATATATATATATATATATATATATATATATATATATAGAGAGAGAGAGAGAGAGAGAGAGAGGAATATTGTGAAAATTATCACCACCACTCACGGGTTGGGGGGTGATCGTGTGCCATGCATTTACGATTTTATTGCTGTACTGCAATAATGAATATTAATACAAGTTGCAAATGCATGGTACACGAACGTTTGCCTACGGGGGCTCTGCCCCCCGTACCCCCCGACCCGTGAGTGGTGGTGATAAAATTTTCACTTACATTCCTCTCTCTCTCTCTCTCTCTCTCTCTCTCTCTCTCTCTCTCTCTATATATATATATATATATATATATATATATATATATATATATATATATATATATATATAATATATATATATATATATATATATATATATATATATATTATATATATATATATATATATATATATAATATATATATATATATATATATATATATATATATATATATATATATTATTATTATTATTATATTATTATATTATTATTATTATTATATTATATATTATTATTATTATTATTATTATTTATTATTATTATTATATTACACACTACCCCATATCCCGCATCATGCAAAATTATTGTAAATTTTAACTATTATTTCCATTTTTAGCTTCAACATATTTTAAAATATAGCAACTCGTCAAAACATTGAAAGATTTTTTTTTTTGTTTTGTTTGGTTTCTGAGAGCGGACCTCACCAACGAGGGCATGAGAGGGAGTTTTATAATGGCGGCAAACGATATTATGACGTCATAATTATTCCTATTATTTTAAACTTTTTTTTTTTAATTTAAGTGTTTTTATAATTTTTTTTCTTACAAAATAATCTGGTGTTCGTCGATTAACCAAAAAAACAAGCAAACATATCATTTCTTTTTCGTAGTTGCGCTGAGAAGAAAACAAAAAAAAACGGCACGTTGTATCAGTTTCAGTTGAACTCGCATCGCGTGAAAACGTAGTTTCAATCGAACTAGCAACCCGTAGGTATGTAGGTATTTTCAGTAACCTTGTCTCGTACGAAAAAATCCACTACCATGAACGCTACAATTACTAACCATTTTTTCCCCATCTAATTTTTTTTTCTCTTTTTGCCGATTGTTCTAAATAAAATAAAACTCATATAATAATATTAACATACTCTACTTCCTGTGGTCCACTGAAGTCTGTGACATTCCGAAAAGCGAAAAGTTATGGAAGCTCTAGAAGACGGAGTATTTTTCAGTGACTCAAATATTCAATTCCTCAATTCCTCAAGTGGAACCAGAACCGGATCAAATAGAATCCAAATCATCTTGCAATTCCATAAAGGATCCCATTACCAAAATTTGAGTAACACTTTTACCTAAATTTCTAAATTTAGAAAAAAAAATCTTTCAATATACCATTACTTTAGTTAATAATATATCATTTTTATATTAATTTCCTAAAACTAATAAATAATTATAAATATATATATATATATATATATATATATATATATATATATATATATATATATATATATATATATATATATATATATATATATATATAATATATATCTATTTCATAGGTACCTTGACAATTGTGTAACTGAGATCAATCTAAGTCACAACGAGCTACCATACTCCTTGAATTCCGAGAGAAGCTATAGAGGGATTTACCTACATCCCTGCTTCATTCCTTTAACCGTGAATATATATATTGACATTATATATATATATATATATATATATATATATATATATATATATATATATATATATATATATATATATATATATATATATATATATATATATATATATATATATATATATATATATTTATATTATAATTTATATAATATTATATAATTTATTTATTTTTATATTTAATATTTTAAATTTATATTTAAATATTACCGTTAATTTTTTACTCTGACTGACTCAAACCCAAATTATCCTCTTCCCACACCCCGTTTGAATATAAACAAAATGGCATATAATAATTATTCAGCTGATAATTCCGATGGTACTGGACCAGACCCACAAAATATATCAGACCCTAATGTACAAAATGTTTCTACTCCAACTACCCCTTACTACTACTACCACCACCTTTACTACCACTACTGCCATTACTTCTATTTCTACTGGAACCATACCTAAAAGACCTATCTCCACTCCTACTCAACAATATGCACAATTCCAACCACCTTTGTATACAAATCCTTATACCCAGCCTTATCAACCTCAACCTATGATTCCTAATCCTTTGCATGTCAATCCTCAAACCCAGCTATATTTTCCACCTACTACTAATATTCCTTATGCAAACCCTACTACTATGCATACCTATATCTAATGCATGCCCCTTTGCAACCATTAAATATGCAATATTTATATCAACCTAATTTAATAAATCAGCAAACAAATGTGCCTACTACAGTATATCCACAGCCTAGTACCGCACAACCACCACACCTCACCAAGGTAATACCGAACCACAACGCCCAACAGGTTTAAATATCGAGCAATTATTTTATCACCGTACTACAATCCCGTCTTTAGTTGGTTATGTCGATTCCAATTGGAAAGACATTTCTGTTACCCAATGGTTGTCTATGGTAAACGATTTCTTCCGAGAGATGAAAATATATAGCGATACAGAAAAGCTAGCTGCCTATCAAAGGTTTGTAGATCCACATGGAACGGCATATAGTATCATCCAATCCTCCTATGAATTAAAGCACGCGCCTACCTGGTAAGCCTTCTCTACAGGCTTGTTAAATGTCTAAAGTCCACTTACCACTGAATCTAGCTTCGAATACTGGTCAGACATTAGAAAGATTCAATGGAATAAAAAGCCTGTCTTACAAGTATATTGTTCTCAAGTTCAGAAACTTATAGATGACTTTGAGGGGAGCCTAAAATCACAGACCCCCCATTTAAAGGGTAAAAAAATTAAAAACATTTTTGTTCAGGGGTTATTTAGTACATTCTCTACTGATTCTAAATCTGAAATTAGATTTTCAAAATTCATTATAGTTCCTCCTCAAAAGACTTTGCAAGTTTCAAGGTCATTTGGACTTTAAACTTGCGACATTTAGCAATTATAAAAACAAATAAAATTTTAATTTTAACATTTTATTTCCTACAGTTTTATAGAGAATAATAAGCTGATTCCAAATATATAAGTAGTTTTTCCTAATTCCAAATGGTTTTCGAGATATGACCACGTAAACATGGAAAAAAACGTAATAATGTATAGTAAACTTTGTGGGCGTGGTTTTCGCTTTTTTTTTTCAGAGTAAAATATTCGCCCAAAAAAAAACTTATCGACGTATTTTTTTCAAACTTTTTTTAATGAACTAGAGATAGTTGGAGGAAGATAATTACGTAGTTTTATAGACCAGATTAATGCGGTTCTATTTGGACAATCATAAATATATCAAAATTTGACCAAAAAAAAAAAAAAATTATAATTTCATTTTGCTTCAACATAGAATAATCTGGCAACGCCAAGGCGTACGACATTGGTTGAGCCTTTTTCGAGGAGCTACAAATGATCTAAATCGTTTAAAAGAAAAAGCAAAGGAAAATATTAAATATTATGTATTTTATGAAAGATTTAGTGAAAAAAGTCGGAAAAATACAAGGGGGTATCAAGCCCCCAATAAAAAAATGGGTCGTTGGATTCTCTTCTTTCTCAAAATAATGATAGATAAGGGATAGATCTTTAAAAAAACACTCTCTCCGTAACATTGAAAGGTTTATATTCTGTGATTTTAGGCTCCCCTTGAGACCAGTACAGAAACTTACTTTGGCGTAAAGTTTCATCCTATTATGAAACGCATTCTAATCTTTGCTACAATATATGATTGTACCCCAAAAGAATACCGTCACAAAATAGTTGAATATTTTAACCCAAATTTAGAATATCCTGAACAGATAAAAGAATATATGTCCAAGACTGCAAATGTTTTGGAATATCCCATTAAAAACCTCCAAAATAAACCTTCTTTTAAACTATTTGGAGAAAGTACAGTATTCAATGTACAATCTTACTCTCAAGCAGATAGAAAACCTTCCTCTTCTTCCCAAGTTCAACATCCTTTTGCACTTATGAAAAAGTTCAACGAAAAACGATCACAAGTTAAATTCCAAGTAGATTCTAACAAAACATCCAAGTGTTTTACTTGCGAAAGATAAGGTCATAAAACAAATGATTTTGCTCTATTTGTAAAGATTATCATCAACGAGGCACTCAACCCTTGTGTGCAAATACATCCTGGAACTTCAAATCTCCAGAAGCACTCCAAAGGATTAAATTTATTTCCGTAAATAAAAATCAAAATCGCAATAATCTGCAAAAACAACAATTTCAACAAAATAGATCAAACTCTAGACCAAGAGTAAATCCTAATCACCCTAATCAACAAAATTCTTCTCAAAATCCTCCTAACAGACAAAATCGTCCAATTTCTTCTCAAAGGAATTCCGTACCTTCCGTCCATCTCCTAACCAAGTGCATTATATGCAAGAGAATATTCCCATTGAGAATTCCTTAATATAAATTCTGAAAATACAAATCCTTCCTGAATATTATCCTCCAAATAAATCAAAGTGAGGATTAAACTCTTGTTCCACCCAATTCTCCTTATCCTTATCAAATATCAGAAACAAATTTTTAAACAGGGATAAGGAATGTCCGAATGACCCCATAATCTTTCCACAGTCCTCTTTTATGGGTCATAACTACTATAACTCCGAATATAATTCTGTAATCCCAGTGAATCCTTCTGATAATTATTTAAATTTCCTTCAGGCAGATTCCGACCCTGAATCTGAAATTTAATCCGAGTCTGAATCCGAATCAGATTTCGAACCCAAGTCAAGCATCGACATACCTGACTTGTCTTATTTAAATACATCCTCAATTTCATCCGATTTATATAATTTAAATTTTCATAGTTCTAATAACAATAGTACTACCCATAATTCTCCGTGTATATATGGGATACCAATTGTACTATCTCATCACAAGTCCTATAAAAATGATGATACAGTGTTTCTTGATTCTGGAGCTCAACGCAGCTTGATAAAACTATCCTTATTTAATAAAATAAGAGAATCCACTAATAAACCTAACCGTCCAAATTTGTTAAAAACTAGAGTTGTTTTAAAATCTATATCCGGTGATAAACTAAGAGTACATGGATAAACTACTCTTAAATTATATATTAAACAAATACCCTATTTCTGCGACTTTATGGTTGTAGAAGATAATTGTTGTACCTTTTCCTGGTAATATATTACTTGGATGCGATAATTTATCCAAAATTCCTTTAATCCTATATTATTCTGAGAAATTATCTTACCTTAAGCATAAAAGTAAATTCTTATCCATACCATTGATCCCTATTACTAATAAAATCAATAAAAACTCTTGCATTGATAAAACCAAGGTAAATTTAAGTAGTATTTCTGACAAATCGTCAGCAATTAAATCTGCAAATATGTTTCAAACTGAACCAAAACCAAAGAAAAATATACAAGATTATTTTTCTACATCATCCAATGATGATGACTTTTTACTTAACTTACCAAATCAATCACCTAGCCAATTAACTAAATGCCAAACCGAAATGCATTCAGTTATTCAATCGCCTGAATTCATTTCAATCCCCTATGCCTAATAGTCCTATATATTGTGCTAATAACCTAGTAATAGATTATTCTATCCTTTATAAAGTATATACTACCGAATATACTAAAATATTACCTCATTCTAAGTATATTTTACGTACTAAAGTGGAATCCGATATCCATACCTACCCTACTGACAATCTTACTCTTCTTACTCAAAATAGAAAAGATTTCAGGAATACCGGAAGTTTCTTTATAGGTTCTATCCTAAGTAATTGTCTTAACGGTTGTATCTATTTAGAGTGTATAAATTTAGGTAATAATGAGATCCACCTTGATCCTCATACCTATTTAACTACCGCTTCTCCTATTATTGTTACTGAACCTACTTCTCCAAATTCTTCTAGTAACATTAATCCTTCTACCATAAATTCCGTAACTACTTCCAAAGGACTTTCCGATTCCGAGATTAGGAATGTATACAAAGAGATCCTTCTTTCACATTCTGCAAAATCTTCCGATACCTATGTCCTTCAAAATCCTCAACAATTAGATGATATGTTTGACTTCCTAGTAAAACATAGGAACATTATTTCTCTTGAAAGGAGATCCTGTCGGCCTTTGTCCATTGGTCCAATTTAGCATTAAATTAAAGGAAAATAGTCCTAGCTATATCTATACTCCACCTTACCGTCATCCTCATAAATATCTTCAAGCCATTGATGAATGGGTTGAGGATAACTTACAAAAAGGATACATTGAACCCAGTTCATCTCCTTTTTCGTCTCTTTTACTAGTAATTCCGAAGAAATCTTCTTCTAAGGTGCGTATCGTCCTAGATTATAGGAAAGCTCAATGCTGTAACTATTCCTGATCGCTTTCCTCTTCCTAATATACAGGAAAGTTTATCTCTTATTGGAAACTCCAAAGTTTTCAGTACCATTGATCTTCTTTCTGGATTCACCCATATTATGGTTGAAAAAGAATCTAGAAAATACCTAGCATTTTCCACAGCTAGAGGCCGCTTCGAACCGATTAAGAATGCCTCAAGGAACTACCAATAGTCCTTCTGTCTTTATCACAGCTATGGAAATGGCCTTATCCGGCTTATTAGGTCTTCTTTGCCTACTCTTCATAGATGATTGTCTCATTTTCAGTAAAACAATAGATAATCACTATGACAGTCTTACCAAAGTATTTAACGCTTTACAGAAAGCTAATATACGCATTAAGCTAGAGAAATGCGAGTTCTTCAAAAATAGTGTAACTTATTTAGGCTTAAAAATAAGTGAAAAAGGACTCAGTCCCGATCCTTGTAAACTGGAAGCCTTAAAAGGGTTTCGAATTCCTACTAATGTTTCTGAGACACGTTCCTTACTTGGTTTCTTTAATTATTTCCGACATTTAATTCCGAATTATAGTCATATAGCTCATCCCTTAACTCAACTGTTAAAGAAAAATGTTCCATTTTCTTGGAATATTGAACAGCAAGCAGCTTATGACAAACTAAAGAAGTTACTTCTTTTAGATCCGTCTTTATCCTTTCCTGACTACACTAAGCCTTTCATATTGAGTGTAGATGCTTCCAATTATGGTGTTGGAGGTGTCCTTGCACAACTCAATGAAAATGGTTTAGAAAAACCTATTGCTTTCACCTCCAGACTTCTAAATAAGGCTGAACAGAAATTACAGTACAACTGAACGCGAAGCCCTTGCTGTAATCCACGCCTTGTCTAAATTTAGAACCATTATCCTTGGATATAAGCTTCCAATATACACAGATCATAGCGCACTCGTGCATCTTTTTCGTAATCGCCAGCTCACTGGACGACTCGAAATATGGAACTTACGTATCCAATCTTTCAATCCCGAATTTATTTACAAAAAGGGAAAGTTAAACATAGTCCCCGACTATCTTTCTCGTAATCCTGCTCCTGATGTTTCCGATATTAATTCAGTTCTTAGTATTTCTTCTCTATAACACTAAGTTACACGACCTTACCCGAACAAACTATCTTCGCTGAACAGCGTAAATATCCTCGTTTGTCTCCATTGATTAAATGGTACGAGGATTTACCAAATGAGAGATTAGGTGCTCCCCATTTAATTATATAAATGGATTACTCTATTATGTCACCGCTGATAATAGATATCTTCTACAAGTACCTGATTCTCTTATTTATACCGTATTAAATTTAAATGACCATGCTCTTGGCAGTGGTCTTCCAGGCCATCTTCGCACCGAAAAACGTATCCGAGAGTTATATACTTTTCCAAAATTATCTCAACTTTGCAAACAATTTTGCAAAGAGTGTTCTTCTTGTTTAGAGGTAAAAGGAAATAAACCTCATTCCTATAAGTATCAGTACTTATCCTCTTCCCTTCCAACCGTTCTCGAGAGCCCATCTCGATATCATTGCACCACTAACTCCTTGTAAAAACTCTAAAAACCGCTATATTCTAGTTTTCAAAGATTCTTTAACTAGATATACTGAACTCTGTCCTGTTCCTTCTAGGGAAGCTAAACATGTAGCCAAAGCTCTCTTAGAAAGAATTATAACTAATCATTCTACTCCTTCTATTTACTGACTCAGCTGCTGAATTTAAATCTCAATTTTTCCTTGAATTGTGTAAATTATGGCTTATTAAGAAAGTTAATATAGCTATTTATCTTCCTAGTTCAAATAGTCTAGTTGAGCGTGATAATAGAAATATAGAGAATTATTTGCGAAATTATGTAAATTCTAATCATAATGATTGGGATAAATTCCTACCTTTCTGTCAAATTGCTCTAAATTCTTCTTATAATACCTCCATAGGTAATACTCCTCATTTCCTTCTTCACAACTATGTGAAACGTCTTCCTTATTCTATTCCTGATTATATATCTCCTTTTGTACATAATAAATCTTCCCCTCCTTGTAAAGATTTCATACACGATTATACTGCTGAGATGTATGAACGTTCTTCAGCTATTCGTGAACTCAGCCGCGATAAACTAAAGGCGGAAACAGTCAATATTGCCCAAAGGCAACACAAGACTGCTCCTAATAGACAAGCAAACATAGGCGATCGTGTCTATATTCAAGCTATCAAACCACCCCATCAATCTCCTAAATTAGCGAGAAGATGGCAAGGTCCTTATTTAATCACCAATGTCCTGAAATTTGGTAAATATATCCTCCAATGCCTTGAAACAGGTAAACAATTTGTTTGTCATATTGACAATTTTAAAATTGTATCTTATCCTAAACTCACCGTACCTGAGAATTCTTTGAAGTCATGCCTTAAAATAAAACTTCAACTAGATCTGACATTTACAACATTCCGAAGAAAAGAGTCAGTTTTCAACCCGATTCTACTAGTGAATCTAGTAATTCTAATCAGAATTCTAATCCTCCGGATTTTCCATTTCCTCAATTTCCTCCCATTTCATCTTCGATACCCATAACATTTCCAACTCAGCTTCAACGGGGGACCCTACGCAGCAGGAATTTGCGACTCAAATTGCTGCTCCTCAGCGACAAATTTCATCTCCAATTTCCGCTCCGTCTACAACACTTTCTTCCGAAAGCCCACTTTCTACAGAAAGTATAGAAATAGAAAATGTTACTCCTATACATTCTCCTTCTATACCTCAAATTTCACCTGTTTTTCCTCCTACTTATCCTATGGAGTATAAGGATCACACTCCAAGACCTCAAACTCCAAAACCTTTACCACGTCGAAATATCTCGAATATTGATATTTCCTCTCCTTCTTCATATTCTCCCTATTCACCTTATTATTCACCTTATCATTCTATCCCTCAAAGTGAATTGAATAATGATTATTCCTCTCCAAATCTAGCCCACTCTTCAAGGATTATCAGTGGAGCTCAATCTTCACAATCCTTTCCTAAATTACCTACTCCTCCTTTTCCATTTGAACAACCTGACAAATCCATGTCAGATTCATCTTATTCTCCTCCTTTGAAAGATGATCGCGAATTAGATCCATCTTACAAACCATACCAATTGTATAAAGGTCCTAGAGACAACACTCCGATGCAAACTCGGAGTAGAACTAGATTACAAAAACAGGATTTAAATGAACAAAATCCTGATATTCCGAAATTTTATACTGTAGATCCCTCTACAATATCCTTTCAACCTTCACCTCATCTACCACCTAAATTAAGAGATCGAATTACTCCATCTCAAATATTAAATTATCCTATTATTCCTCCCATCTTACCTCTCAAACAACGTGTTCCTAGCAACGTTAATCCTCCAAATTTACCCCCTAAACAAAACTTAAATAGAAATATTACTACCTTTTCTTATGAATCATTACCTACATTACCCCCTAAAATAAATATACAAAATAGAAATACTATTCAAGCATCAACCCCAATCTCTCCTCGAGACAATTATCATCCAAACGAGAAAACTGGTGCTATAACCAAAAATTCGAAAACAACCTTAATATTATCAAAATTTATATTTTTCATACCTAGTATAGGTATTAGATGTGTTTAATTTTCTTATATTTTGTTATAATATAAGGAAACAAACTAAACTATAAAATAAAAATAAAAATAGTAAAAATTGGAAAAAAAAAAAATTTTTTATTTTGCATGCCAAACTTTTTTTTTTTTTTTTTTTTAATTTTTTTTTTTTTTTTTTTTTTTTTATTATTTATTTTTCTTTACAGATTAAAATGCCTTCTTTTATTATATACTGCTTTGCATGTTATTGTTTTACTATTTATTAGAATTTATAATCCTGTCAGACCATGTCCTCTTCAAATTCATCTATCATCATTTCGCCTGGGATAGTAATGAACTTTGCTCCTACTGCCTATTTCATTTCTGGATATCTTGATCTTCGTGTAGACTTACGATGCACCAAAGATATTTTCGATAAAATCTCTTATCCTTATTCTGATGTTAATTCGCTAAAAACTTCCTTCATTCCTTTCGTTCGAATGGAAACTTCACTCTTTTGAGAACTCTCCTTCAAATTCATTTTCTTCTAAAAACTTACCTGTGTTAAACCCTTCGTACATTACTCCTTTATATCACTTCTTCCTTGTTTCATTCTTCTGCTGTTGACAATAAAATGTCTAGTGATAATCATTGGACTTCCAATAGTAATTTCTATATGTATCACATAGATATTTTGGAGCAACAATTCAGTCATCTTTTAAATACCTTAAGAGATCTTTTGAATGATCCCTGGATTAAATCCGCTCATCATTCTAAATCTCGTAGAGGTCTAATTGACGTTGGAGGTCAATTCCTCAAGGTTTTATTCAGCACTGCCATGGACAGTGACGTTAAAACTATGCAACATCAAATTGAAGTCCTTTCTGAGCATTCAAATAACGTAGACTCCGTATTCATTAATTTCAGAAATCAATTAAAGGATAATACAAACTTCTTTGGAAAAACTTTCAAAATCAATTTCAGAATCACAAAATTCAACACAACATTTACAATTAGCTTTTTCCTTTCTAAATTGTATAACCTTGTTAAATTCCAATTTTGTTTCTGTTAACAATTATGTTGTTAATATAAATTCTATAAAGTCTATATTATTAGATGCTTACCAATTATCACACAGAAAAACCACCTCATTATAATTTATACACCTTTGATTCCTTACTTCCTTATATTACAGAGAATATAAAGGTTACGAAATTATCTACGCTTCTTCCTTTTTCCGTCGAAAATTTCTATAATTTTCTTTCTGCTTCATGGACAATCCCTGATGTCTCATCTTATCACATTGTCACTATCATTCCCTTTATGAAAAATGATGTATACAATGTATATCATCTAATTCCTTTTCCTACTCCTTCATCTAATGTGAACTCTTCCTTATCCTCCCGTATTATTTTACGTCCTTCTAATAATGTATTCTTCGTTAGTAAATCACTTATGAAGTATACTTATCTTTCTACCATACAATTTTCTTATTGTTTGCATGTCCATAATTAACTATATGTCCTATGTTACAATCCATTAATTCTTTCTCTTCTCCTTCTTGTGAATTATTTTTGTATACAAATAATTCATACTTAGATCTTTGAAATCCTTCTCCTATTCATTGTAATCATGAACCTTATTTTTCTGATGAGCTAGTTACTGCGTCTGCTCAATCTACCCTACTTATTTCTTTAACGCATTCTTTAGATGGACAATTAAATTGTCATAAAGGATATCTTGTAAAAGATATTCCTGTTTCTTCTGTTTACGCTTTAAGGTTAGGATGTACTTTAACTACCTCTCAATACAAATTTGAAAATCCTGACCATATTTCGAAAAACTTTTCCATCTCTCTTACTACTCCAGAAGTTCCTATTATTTATTCATATTTAAATCATTCTTTTGATCATGTCAAAATTCTTAAATTAACTAATCTTCCCATAGTTCATTGGAATACTCAATTGGATTCTTTGAACGAAACTCTTATGAGCCACCATTCTCATTTCCTAGAAACTTGCGTCTTTCCTTATGCTAACTCTATTTCT
>SEYY01010061.1:2500-5000 GCA_009176605.1 Armadillidium nasatum
ATAATATAATATATTATATATATATATATATATATATATATATATATATATATATATAATATATATATATATATCAGATCCAAGTAAGGCTCTAGGGGTCTGTCAGTGGGGCCAGCACTCGTCTCTATCTAGATCTGTCGTAAATAATTCCATCTGCCATCAACTGTTCCATCATAGGCAGCTGATGCGCCTCAGTGAATCCGGAACTGACTCCATTCATCTCTCATTTGTCTCCCTCTCGGTCTTCTTAATCTTGGCCTGCACTCTCACCTCCCTCTAGTCTCTCTCCCCTCCTGCATCCTCCACACGTGTCCAAACCATCTCAGTCTTGCTACATCTATCTTTTGATTAATTGGTTCAGCCCCTATACTTTATCTAATTCTTTCGCTTCTTATCCTCTCCTTCCTGGTTCTTCCCACCATCAAACGCAACACCCTCATCTCTGTTGCTTGAATTCTGCTTTCTTCTCTTGTTGTCGCACTCCAAGTCTCGGTTCCATATTACAAAATTAAAGTTAGAGTACTTTCAAAAATTACTTTCTTTACTCCTATATCCATTCTTTTGTCTGCCAAGACTGGGTACAGCGCTCACACCATTCTTCCGTATTTCTCCATCCAGTTGGTGATTTCCATCATATTACTTCATTCCCTTGTGAATACTTTCTCCTCCCCAAATATTCCTCTGGTGGGTAAAGACCAGAAAACTACTAATTTCCACCAGAGTTGGGTCCATATCAGAACCTAATCGTTAAAATAGAAAAAGAGAGTGTGTTCCAGACTTTACCAGTTGTTGTGTATGTAAGATTAGGCATAGCGGTTAAGTCTAGGATCAGACAGTTGAACAGAGAAAGGATAAGACTGTGTAGAATATCGTGTTACACCAACGTCTTCTCAATGGAGGAGAAAAGCAACGGGATAGTTCAGAAGAGCAGTGTCCATTGTACTAGCGATTGTATATAGTGAGTTACGCAGCAGTTCTAGGGGCAGAAAGAGACTGGAGAGAATTAGTGAGAAAGGAAGAGTTCTTAAGACGAAAAGCCAGACTCCACCTTGTCAAGGAGAGATGTGTGATGGGAACTACTCCGGATGTATGAGGCGTATTCCATACAGGGAAGAACAACACCCCTATAAAGATAAAGCAACTGGATTGACGTAAAAAAATCACAAATGCGCAAAAGAATACTCAACCTATTAGAAGCTTGCTTAGAAAGAGAAGTAATGTGATCCTTCCAAGAAAGACCACTAGAGATTATTAAGGACAGATGAAGGCTTGAGTTGCGTCTTTTCGAAGATGTTATAGTTTTGTGAGAAGATAGTCTCGAGTAGAGATATGGAGGAATTGAGTTTTCGGGGCATTGAAAAAAACAATGTTTTCTCTTCCTCTTCCTCAATTTCTTCCTCAGATATTCCAAGTCAACCTTTCTAGTGTCAAATAACTGTTGCTGGGAGGGGCGCCTTTCAAACTGAAAGGAGTAATGATTGGTGAGATCATCAGCATAATAGATGATGAAGTAATAGAGAGAAGATTATTAATGAAAAGTTTAAAAAGTTTTGGGGATTGGACAGAATAAAGAGGAACACCACTATTAGCAGATTTAAAGTATGAACGGTGGCCGTCTACAACAGCAGCTATAGATCGATCAGAAAGAGAATCAAAGAGAAGGATAAATTCTGAAAGAAAGAAGTTTAGAAATCAAAGATTTGTACCAGTCCCTATCGAAGGCTTTCGAAATATCCAGCGCGATAGCAAAAGATTCACCGAAATGCCGTAGAGTGGAAGACCAAGAGTCAGAGAGAATAGAAAGAGATCACCAGTACAGCGTTTTTATGAAAGTCATATACTAGCAATCAAAGATAAGATTTGAAGAATTGAGATGCTTCCAATTGAGATTTGAAAACTTTAAAAAGAACGCAGCTCCTCGAAGCATCTCTGAGGCTGCTTTGAGTTTAACCTTTTTTTTTTTTTTTTTTTTTTTTTTTTTTTTTTTTTTTTTTTACAAAGGTATTTGACGAGTAAGCGCTTGTAAATTTGGAACATGAGAAGGAAGTAGGGGGAAGGAGAAGTGGGAGCATAGACACTCCAATATGAGTCGAGGGTACATTAGAGACCCTCTGAGAAGGTGAAAAGCGAAAAGGAACGAACCAAAGGGCTAGGAAGTGAAACGAAATGGTCTAGATTCTAGACCATACTGTCACTCCCCGGAGTATGCCTAATAAAGGGTACTTGTATAGCTTTGGACGGCGATACGTTCTCCCCTACACACACACACACACACACACACGCACACGCACACGCACACACACACACACATATATATATATATATATATAATATATATATATATATATATATATATATTATATATATATATATATATATATATATATATTTATATTTATCATGTACCTTGGTTACCATCTTAATATGTTACTAACGGATTAATCAAGGATTAAAATAAAAATAAAATATTTAAGAAAACAAACCAAATGGTAAGAAGTAA
>SEYY01010061.1:12500-15000 GCA_009176605.1 Armadillidium nasatum
TAATTTTTGCGGAGAGAACATGGTTGTTTTCAATGCCACCAAAACTCAATTCCTCCATCTCTCCACTCGACACAATCTTCCACACAACTACGATATCTTCTTCGAAAACACTCAACTCAGACCTTCATCTGTTCTTAATATCCTCGGTGTTTCCTTTTCTCGTGATCTTTCTTGGAAAGATCACATTACCTCTCTTTCTAAACAAGCTTCTAAGAGGTTAGGTGTTCTGAGGCGCCTTCAGTATTTCTTCACTCCACCCCAGTTGCTTGCTCTGTATAGGGGTGTTGTTCGCCCCTGTATGGAGTATGCGTCACACATCTGGGGTGGTTCCACACATACAGCTCTCCTAGAGAAAGTGGAGTCTAGGGAATTTCGTTTCATCAACTCTCCTGCTCTTACTAACTCTCTTCAATCTCTTTCTGCCCTTTCGAATTGTTACGTCACTCTCTCTTTACTATCGCTATTACAATGGACACTGCTCTTCTGAACTCTCTCGTCGCATACCTCCTCCACTGAGAAGGTCTCGTGCGACTCGACTTTCTACACAGTCTCATCCTTTCTCTGTCCAACTCTCTGACCCCAGACTCAAAAGCTATGCTCTGTCTTACATGTACTCTACTGGTAAAGTCTGGAACACACTCCCTTCTTCTATTTTTCCAACTTCCTATGACTTACACACCTTCAAACGTCGTGTATCAGGTCACGTGGGCCTTTAATTTGACCATTCTTCCGTTTTTCCCAATAACTCTGGTGGAATTGTAGTAGGCCTCTGGCCTTTGCCCACCAGAGGTGATATAATATATATATATATATATATATATATATATATATATATATATATATATATATATATATATATATATATATATATATATATATATATATATATATATATATATATATATATATATATATATATATATATATATATAAATATATATATATATATATATATATATATATATATATATATATATATATATATATATATATATATATATATATATATATATATATATATATATATATATATATATATATATATATATATATATATATATATATATATATATATATATATATATATAGCATTGTTATATATATATATATATATATATATATATATATATATTATATATATTATTATATATATATATATATATATATATATATATATATATATATATATATATTATATATATATATATATATATATATATATATATATATATACAAAAAACATTGTTTTATATATATATATATATATATATATATATATATATATATATATATATATATATATATATATATATATATATATATATATATCAGAGGTGGGCATAAGCGCAAAATGAAGCGCAAAAGCGCAATTTGCGCTTTAAATTTTTTTTTTGCGATTTTGCGTTTTGCGCTAAATTTCGAAAATGTGCTCTTTTGCATTTTGCGCTTAACGACTTTTTTAAGAGCGCAAAAGCGCAAATTTGCGCTTTTGCGGAAGTTTTTTGAAAATAGCGCTTACCAATTTGCGCTTCGTCATTTTTCTTAAAAAACAAATTTTGGGCTTACATTTCAGTTTCTTATTTAATCAGCCAAATTTAATTACTATTTATGCTAATTAAAAGTTAATACTTAAACTAGGAATGCCGATATATAAAAAAATATCGAAAAATACTAAAACCAACTAAAATATAGAAACGAGGTTAACTTTTGGAGTAAAAATTTAGAAAAAAGGACTACTCGATTATTGATAAGATGGAGGTTGGAGTAACTTAAAGTGAACCAATGTTATGAGACTGTCGTAAAGTTAAGAGTTATTGTGAAATGTTGCCTTGCTAATTCGTGGTATTTGTAACTGTAAATAAAGGTTTTAAGGATTATGTGAAGACTTTTTATGCTACATCTGTAATCATGGATAAATTGTGCCGTCGAATTGCTGTTGTTTTTTTAATGATTACGGAATATGGGAATTATTGGCAAGAGCGCGGGAAAGCGCATTCAGGTCAACAGTGTGGACTTGAACGGAGGACCTTCTTGGGGAATTCGGTGACCGGTCTTGGCGAACAGGATGTGATTTCCTGGGGATTATTGTACTGGCTTCTGTGGAACGTGCTGGACGGCGCCGCTTTTCTCTGGAAGTGTTCAACAGACGAGAAAGCACTCTTGCACCGATGTTCAACAAGCGAAAAATGAGAAACTGGAAGAAATCGTATTGTGTATTATTCAGTTTTTAATGTTAATTTATAAATTGTGATAAGTGATATTTATTGATTCTGTGATATGTTCTGTGATTTATTGAAAAGTTAATGTAAATGTTATTGAGATGATATTGATAAACATGTGTAATGAATATTTTATGTAACAATTTGTTTATTTATCCCTCACTTGTGCCGAGACTGTAAAATGAAGAACTCGTGGTTGCTAGGGCCTGGTATTGGCCCGGTAACAATATATATATATATATATATATATATATATATATATATATATATATATATATATA
>SEYY01010062.1:5000-17028 GCA_009176605.1 Armadillidium nasatum
AGGAAGGCCTCATTGAAAGAAGCAGTATCTTTCATAGTTGGAATAACTAAATATACCATCACATGGGGATTAAATTTGGTGGCTATTCTATTTATGGTATCCATTTGAACAGGAACAAGGGACATATTGGCTACTGGGTCCCAAGTAATAACCTGGATAGACTGGTCCTCAGAGGTTAAGGAAATCTTTTTCCAAATGGAACAAGTTAAACCAAATATATATATTTGGTCAACTGGTCCATTGGATTTGAGAAGGTGTGTGAGATCCTGCCCCAAAGACATTAATTTTGCACCAGAATGGCAGGAAATAAACAAGAAAATGTCATATTCTCGCTGCAACCGATCCTTTAGGCGTGTTAAAATGCCCACTTCGGAGGTTCCCAACATCAAAATCCTTTTCGATTCCATCTTCAAACTAAAAAAAAATATATATATATATATATATATATATATATATATATATATATATATATATATATATATATATATATATATATATATATATATATATATATATATATAGGGACCGACCGGGGCTGGAATTTTCCGGGGCCGGGGTTCTGGCCGGGTTGCCTAAAATTTGTAAAGAGGTCAAAAGCACTGAAATTTTACTTTAAAAAAATATATATTTAATTGAGGTTTATTATAAAAAAGCATAGAATAGCCAACATTCATAAATTAATGATTATAGCATTTTCTTCAGAAAATTACGAATTTTGAATAAAAAAATAAAAAAAAAAAAAAAAAAAAATTTTATTCATAATAGTGATTTAACAGCTTTACATATATGAACCGACCGGGGCCCCGGCCCCGGCCCCGGCTAAAAATCAGGGAAAACCGGGGTTGCCGGCCGGGGTTATAATGGCAAATTATACAAAAAAAAAAAAAAATTTTTTTTTAAATTTTCAGCAGATTCTGCTGAAACTTTCAGTGTATATAAATTTTTTACCGGTAAGAAAGTTCATTTCTAGCGTTTTTCCGAGTCTATTACGGTTAAAAGTTTTTTTTTTTTTTTATTTTTTTTTTTGTAGAAATTTTACCCTTTTCAATAGAATGACGGTGCCAAACCACTTTTTAGAATGAGCTAAAAGTTGGACTATTTATTCAAAATTATATGGGCTACAAAAGCCTCTAATAGACTTTTGTTCCCAGAGTTATAGAAAAAATGTTATAAGCCAAAAACTGACCAACTATAGAAAAAAAAAAATTTTTTGAACTAAAAAAATCCACCTTTTCAGACAAAATCTTTTTTAAAAAAAATACAACTATAACATTTCCTTATTTTTGGTGTGTATAGAGGAGGGGTGGGGCTACAAATTCCTCTATGTACTTTATTCGGTGAGATTCGTTGGTTTTGAGATATAGCCTTCAAAAAGGTCCATTTTAGGCCAAATTTCAAAAATTTTCCAAAGTTTGAGAGGCTATATCTCGCTTCAAACAAAGGGCATTTAAAAATGCACTAAATAAAAATTGTTGCCCTGTTCCTCTTCTAAACAATATTCACAAATAAAAAAAAATAGTAGGTAGCGTTTTTTTTAAATAATTTTTTTTTTTTCCAAAGGGTACGATTTTTTAAAAAAAAAATTTCAAGTGCTTATAACTTTTTTCTAGACGTGATATCAAAAACCTATTCCCACCAATGCAAGAAATTGGGGCAAAGGTATTCAGTTAAATTTTCAGCTCATGTGGACCAGTGGTTTGACCCAGTTATTCATTTTTTTCAACTTTGGGTCCAAATAAGTTTCAAACCGTTATAGACTCAAAAAAATGCTCGAAATCTAACTCAGAACTTCGTGAAAAAATTCACATACTTTGAAAATTTCAGCTCAATCAGTCAAATAATAAAAAAAATTTCAAACAAAATATAAGAAAATTAAGATTTTTTTTCTTTTCTGTTTCTTTTGACCGCTCCTTTTTGGCTAGTGAATGTTCATCTTTGTGTTTTGATTTTAGATACTCCAAAAAGATTTGGTTGAAATTTTTTTACTTGTAGCACCCGGAGGTTCTCTTCTAATTTTCTGACTGCAGATGTTACATTTAGCTATTTCGAGCCTATCCTGAAACATTGTAAAGTATTCAAATACTGCAGAAGCTGATCTTTTAGCCATATTGACTGAAAGTATAAACAAAATAATAATTTTTAAATAATGCAGCTAAATGATACAAGTTTGATACATGGCAATAAAATAACAATGATATGTATAATACAGGTTAATTAAATTGATAATTTTATATCTTACATTTTTTCAAACTTTACCTTTGGGTCTTACCTAGGTAAACGTGTTAAATCACTATTATGAATTAGAATAATTTTTTTTTTTAATTTTTGTACTTTTTTTAAACTTTAAATATACAAAACTGTAATTTTCTGATTTTTTTTTTTGAGAAAATGCATATAATCATTAATTTAAGTGAATGTTGCCTATTCTACTCCTTCCTTTCAATTAAATAAACCTTATATCTAATTTTCTTAACCTAAAATTTCAGTGCTTTTGACCTCTTTACAAATTTTAGGAAACCCCGGCCATAACCCCGGCCCCGGCCAAATTCCAGCCCCGGTCGGTCCATATTTACATATGTAAGACACTAATGTAAAGTTTGAAAAAATGTAAGATATAGAATTATCAATATAACCTGTATTTATACATATTGTTATTTTATTGCTATGTATCAAGCTTGCACCAATTAGCTACATTATTTCAAAATATTATTATTTTGTTTATATTTTCAGTCAATATAGTTAAAAGATCAGCTTCAGCAGTATGGGAGTACTTTACAATGTTTCAGGATAGGTTCGAAATAGCTAAATGTAGCATCTGCAGTTAGAAAATTAGAAGAGTACCTCCGGGTGCTACAAGTAAAAAAATTTCAACTAAATCTTATGGGGTATCAAAAATCAAAACACAAAGATGAAGATTTCCTAGCAGAAAATGAGCGGTCAAAAGAAACAAAAAATAAAGAAAATTTTAAAAAAGCAAGAAGAATAATCTTAATTTTCTTATATTTTGTTTGAATTTTTTTTTTTTATTATTTGGTTGATTGAGCTGAAATTTTCTGGGTATATGAATTTTTTTACAAAGTTCTGAGTTGTATTCAAGCATTTTTCTGAGTCTATAATGGTTTGAAAGTTATTTGGACCCAAAGTTGAAAAAAAATTAGTAGCGTGGTTAAACCACTGGTCCACATAAGCTGAAAATTTAATTGAATAATCTTGGCCCCTATTTCTTGTATTGGTGAGAACTGATTTTTGATATCATGTCTAGAAAAAAAGTTACAGGCATTTGACTATTTATTTTGTGCAAAAATCGTACCCTTTTTTTTTTTTAAATATTTAAAAAAAAAAAAACGCTACCTACTAATTTCTTTAGTTTTGGATATTGTTTTGAGGAGGAACAGGGCAACATTATATATATATATATATATATATATATATATATATATATATATATATATATATATATATATATATATATATATATATATATATATATATATATATGTGTGTGTGTGTGTGTGTGTGCAACGATGTTATTTGCTCTTGTGTCTCTAATTTGGAGTCTTCTGAATTCTCTACTTTATGACTCAAGCTCTCTTGCAATTCTACTACTAAATTTATTTGTTCTGTCTATTTATCTCCTAATTCTGTTGACTCTCCAAAAATCTTCGACTATTTAAACTCCAAAATAGAGCACATTCTTTCTTCTCCTTTCTACGAAATCATCATTTTAGGTGATTTCAATGTTCACAACCGCCAATGGCTTTTATCTAGTTCTCATGATCCAGCCGGTGAACTCGCCTACAACTTTTCTATCCAGAACAACCTTGAGCAGTTGGTGCAACTCCCTACCCGTATCCCTGACCGCCTTGCTGAAGAACCCAACATACTTTATCATTTCCTTACTTCTTATCCTTCTCCATATACTGCTAAACTATTTCCTCCTCTGGGTTCACCCGATCATCTTCTTATCTCCGTATCTTGTTCTATCTCTTCAAGTCTTCCGCAAGAACGGCCCCCGCCTTCGGCAATGAGACGTTTCTGATACTTCGTTGTTGCTAACTGGTCTGACTTGCGGTTGTACTTCTTTGATTTCCCATGGAATGATTATTGTTTTCGTGGGAAGGGTCCCTCGAAGTTTGCTGAGCGTATAACAGAGGTGATTCTCTCTGGCATGGAGGCGTACATTCCATATTATTTCCCTTTTACTAAACCTAATAAACCTTGGTTTAGCTCTACTTGTTCTCGCGCCATCCGCCGTAGGGATGCTGCCTTCAGAGATTACCGTCGTCTTCAAACTCCTGAAACTCATTCAATTTACATTTCATCCCGGAATCGTGAAAAATTTATTCTTCTTTTCCCCGCCAAAAATGCAATAATCTTTCTGGCTCCTCTTCCTCTTGCCCTTTCTGGCATTTTGCAAAAAATGTCAATTCTAACTTTGCTTCTTCCTATTTCCTCCTCTACTTTATTCTGATACTACAACTGCCAGTGTACTTTCTACTAAGGCTGAACTCTTCACTCATACTTTTGCCTCTAACTTTACCTTAGCTCCTCTATACACCCACCAAAAAAAAAATGCTATAGTTGTAGTTTTTTGTTTTAAATTTTTTTGTCCCAAAAGATGGATTAAGAAAAAAAATTTGATAGTTGTTCAGTTTTGGGCTTATAATATTTTTTCTATAACTCTGGCAACAAAAGTCTGTTACAAGTTTTTGTTGCCAATAGAATTCTGGATATACAGTACAAATTTCAGGCCATCCCAAAAAGTGATTTGGCCCCGCCATTCATTTGACAATTTTCAAATGAATGGCGGGGCCAAATCACTTTTCCATTTCCAAAACGCAAAAAAAACTTAATAGTTATAGACTCAGAAAAACGCTAGAAATAGACTTTTTTTCCACTGGGGAAAAAAGCTATATACACTGGAAATTTCAGGAGAATTGGCTGAAAATTTAAAAAAAAAAAATTTAAAATTGGATTGTCTTCTCAAGTATAATTTCCCATTTTAACCCCGGCCGGCAAACCCCGGTTTTCTAAGATTTTTAACCGGGGCCGGGGCCGGGGTCAGTAAAAATGGCCGGGGTTGGCCGGGGTTGGCCGGGGCCGTCGGTTCATATATATATATATATATATATATATATATATATATATATATATATATATATATATATATATATATATATATATATATATATATATATATATATATATATATATATTGTGGCAAACTATTTCGTTTATGTCTTTCTACTTCAACGTTCCCTTCTTGCTGTAAACGTAAGCTCATTATGCCTGTGCCGAATTAGGGGGAACCATCTCAACCCTCAAACTACTGTCCCATTTCTTTACCCTCCATTCTTTCTAAAGTTTTCGAATCTATCATTAACTGGATGATTTGGAAACATCTCAATTCTTTTAATTTTAAATCTGATCGCTAGTATGGCTTTCTTAAGAAACGTTTAACTGGTGATCTTTCTCTTCTCTCTGACTATTGGTCCTATGCTCTTCGGCATTTCTGTGAATCCTTTGCTGTCGTACTGAACATATCAAAAATTTTCTATAGAGTCTGGCACAAAGCTTAGATTTCCAAACTTCACTCTTTCGGAATCTATCCTTCTCTCTGATTTCCTTTCTTGTCATTCTGTATCAGCTGTTTTTGACGGCGACCGTTCATCCTTTAAATCTATTAATAGTGGTGTTCCTCAAGGATCTGTTTTCTCTCTCTCTCTCTCTCTCTCTCTCTCTCTCTCTCTCTCTCTCTCTCTCTCTCTCTCTCTCTCTCTCTCTCTCTCTCTCTCTCTCTCTCTCTCTCTCTCTCTCTCTCTCTCTCTCTCTCTCTCTCTCTCTCTCTCTCTCTCTCTCTCTCTCTCTCTCTCTCTCTCTCTCTCTCTCTCTCTCTCTCTCTCTCTCTCTCTCTCTCTCTCTCTCTCTCTCTCTCTCTCTATATATATATATATATATATATATATAATATATATATATATATATATATATATATATATATATATATATATATATATATATATATATATATATATATATATATATATATATATATATATATATATATATATATATATATATATATATATATATATATATATATATATATATATATATATATATATATATATATATATATATATAGGGATCGACCGGGGTTGGAATTTGGCCGGGGCCAGGGTCATTAAAAATCTATCTTCATCCCTCTTTAATATTGTTGGTGTTTTTTTCCCCTGGTGATCTTTCATGGAAATATCACATTATATCTTTTTCAAACAAGCCTCAAAGAGGTTTGGTGTTCTGAGGCGCATTCGTGATTTTTTTTTACACTACCACAGTTTCTTGTTCTGTATATGGATCATTGAGTACGCCTCACATTTGGGGTTGTTTCACTCATACGACTATCCAAGAAAAGGTTTAGTCTAGGGATTTTCATCTTATCAACTCTCCTGCTCTCACAAATGTTTTCAAATTTTTTTCTTCCCGTTGAATTGTTGCATCACTGTCTATACTGTCGCTATTACAACAGACAATGTTCATTTGAACTCTCTCGTCGCATACCATCTCCATTGAGAAGCCATCGAGCTTCTCGTCTTTTACACAATTCCATCCTTTCTCTATCGAACTCCCTGACACCAGACTTAACTGCTTTCCTCAATCTTACATAAACTAAACTGGTAAAGTTTTGAACACATCCTTTATCCATTTTCCCAACTATCTATGACTTGTACACCTTCACATGCCGTGTATCAGGTCATGTTGGGCTTTAATTTGACCATGTTCCTGACTTTCACCTAAATTCTGGTGGAATTTTGTTATGCATTTTGCCTTTACCCACAACAATATAAAAATAATTTATATAATTATATATATATATATATATAATATATATATATATATATATATATATATATATATATATATATATATATATATATATATATATATATATATATATATATATATATATATATATATATACTTCAGCATTCATGGATGTTGAATATTAAAAACCCGCATTAAAATCTGTATGTGCTAATATTAAAAATTTGACATGCCATAAATCACACACACACACACATATATATATATATATATATATATATATATATATATATATATATATATATATATATATATATATATATATATATATATATATATATATATATATATATATATGGGATGGAACGATACCAAAATTAAAGTAGATTTTAAACTTTTAATCTGTGTCATGATGTTTTCAACTGTCCAAATTTGATTTCTACTTTAAATTTGAGCCTATTTACATATATAGTAAAGTGATAAGAAAACTTAAAAATTGACCACAAAAAAACTTTGAATTGAAAAATAAGAACTAAGGTTTCATAGCTAACCATGATACGAATGTTGCTCATGTTTCTACAAAAACTGAATTTGTAATTCAATAGCTATTAACCAATACAAACTCATGCTTCTAAGCACTGTCTCAAAATAAATATGGCTATATTCATTTTACCAACATGAAAGTGAGGTTTTGGTTTTAAGACATGATATTGATTTCTATTATATTGAACACCAAAAAATATATCATATTTTACCACTTATTATTTTTTTTAACCCAACCATTTAAACTTATACCCCAGTATAGTTATTATTTTTATTATTATTATTATTATTATTATTATTATTATTATTATTATTATTATTATTATTATTATTATTAGAAAAATAGGCCAAAAATCATTCAGGATAACTTGTGGAGCCAATAGGAAATAATAGGGTACTGTTCAAGCATGTTGTTGAGGATAAAAAAAATTATATAGGGAAGAAAATGTTGAAATGATAGGTTGAGGCTGATCAATAAAGACAGACATCTATAATGCATGGATAGGAAAAGGGAGACCAATGAATTAAAACAATACCCTTGAGTGCTAGAAGAGTTTCAAGATGTGTCGAAAGAATGCCTAATTTGGAGAGTGCAGAAGAACAGACAATCTTTGATACTTGACAGCACAGGGAAAGATTTATTAAAATCATGACAGCACAGGGAAAAATTTATTACAATCAAAGTGTAGTTTTGAATAATGCAGATATAAATAAGGCAGGTCAAAGTACAGATGAAGTTAATTTTCCATGTAGGGAAACAACGAATATTACTTTATATTGAAATATCCTTAAAAAAATATATATATACAAAGTATGTGTGAAAAATTATACTTGAGGCCCAAAAGGATTTAAAGTTTAATTTTCATATATTCCTGTTATTGAAGTGAAAAGTTTTGAAGAAATTTTACAATCAAGGGAAACAATCAATCAAAACCACAAAATCTTGTAGCATTATACATATACAAGCAGCAATTTTAAAACACAAACAATGTTTGCAATGTATAAATAGGAGGGTTTGTAAAAGAAAAGTTCAAATATAAAAAC
The DNA here is from genome assembly GCA_009176605.1 of Armadillidium nasatum. Taxonomy (NCBI): domain Eukaryota; kingdom Metazoa; phylum Arthropoda; class Malacostraca; order Isopoda; family Armadillidiidae; genus Armadillidium; species Armadillidium nasatum. The sequence goes on from SEYY01010062.1 coordinate 13,413, forward strand.
AATACCTAAACTAGTCCCATCTACTTTTAAACAAACTAAAAGTAAAAAAAATAGGAAGGAGGAAGTATTAAGAAAGTGAAAGCTTGTCTGTCTCACATGTGTCACTAACAACCAGTACTGATAAAATAAGTTTGGAAAAGTTTGATTCAGATGTAAGTGATATAGTAGAAGAAACAGAGAATATTAGTGAGCCAAACAACAGAAAAGGACAGATGGAGTAATTCTACTAAACTTAACAGACAAATCTTTGAATAAATATTATGGTGTATATTATAAAAACACAAAGCAAGTTTACTATTGGTTTAACCCTACAATGGTATCGCTGTTTTTGTTTACACTATTGGTAACGCCGGGTCAATTGGACCCAGTTTTCAAAAATTAAAAAAAATATTTTTTTTTAAAAAATACAAAATAAATGTTAAAAAACGCTATTCTTTTTTATTTTTTTATTAAAAAAAAATTAAAAAAGTATAAAAAAAATTAAAAAAACTTAATTGAAAATTATTTTTCTTCTTTGAAAAACGAAAAAACAAAAAAAAAAAAAAAAAACTATTGTTCTCACAGAGATGGTGTTTTGCATAGACGAAGATAAAGGTTCAGGGGTCTCATAATACAAAATAAAAAATTATTTTTTTTTATTTTATTTTTTTTTCAATCGAGTTAATTTCACCATACACTATTGGTAATGACGGGTCAAAATGACCCAAAATGCAAAATATAACAAAAACGGTTCAAGCTAGAGAAAAATATTACATACCCTCTTCTATATTACTTCAAATGATGAAGCTATATGAGACCTCATGAAATTATCATAACACAATTTTCTGGGATGTTAAGTTAAAGCCAGCGCTGGGTCAAATCGACCAGACGATACCATTCTAGGGTTAAGGTGTTAAAAGTTTTTAGTCATGATAAGGAAAGTGAAATAGAGTAACGAAGTCAAATTCTTGAATATATATATATATATATATATATATATATATATATATATATATATATATATATATATATATATATATATATATATATATATATATATATATATATATATATATATATATATATATATATATATATATATATATATATATATATATATATATATATATATATATATATATATATATATATATATATATATATATATATCCCCATTTTTGTGGTAAAAGGTAATATAATATTTTTTTGCCATAACTTAATATTTGCATTTATATAACAATAAATAAAGGATATAAACTGGAACCTATAAGTTACCTTTTAATATTATTAAAATATGAAAACATTCTATTACTTTCATAGGAACACCTTATTTATAATTCCTATCATGTCTTACTACACCTGTTATATATATATATATATATATATATATATATATATATATATATATATATATATATATATATATATATATATATATATATATATATATATATATATATATATATATATATATATATATATATATATATATTATCTCAAAATAAATCAAAACATTGACATGACTATCTGCAAATGCTTAATTTTTTGGTTTAAAGGGATTTTATGTGAATGTTAGTTATGATAGTTTTCCTGCATAGTGGTTTGTAGTACTTTGACCTAATTATAGCATTTGTATTTTTAATAATTTACTAGTTTTTAAAATTGTCAATCTATAAGTTACTGTTGCTATATATATATATATATATATATATATATATATATATATATATATATATATATATATATATATATATATATATATATATATATATATATATATATATATATATATATATATATATATATATATTAATGGTTATAATTAAAATATGTTGAAGAAAAATATGTTAATGTTAAATAAATAAATTTAACATTTTTAAATTAGCATATATTATATTTATACAAATTGAAGAATGTGTTAAATGTAAACTATTGAAGATTAATAATTGAAAAAAAAAGTAAATGAAAATTAACTCAGAAAAGGTTCAAAAGAATAACTATTCTCTAATTCTGATTCAACTGCTGATCAAACATCTTTAAGACTTGAAAACAAAATAATAGGCTTTGGTTTTCACAATCTACCCCTATGGATTAACATGGTCCACAGGAAACTCAGGAAATTTTTACTGTTCAAGGCCCAGCCAGGCTAAAAACCAGGAAAACATCTGTTTGCCTGCCGTGGTTAATTAGACAACTTATGTGGGTTAGAGTAAAGTACTTTGTATGGAAAATATGATTTTCATATATCTTTTATTTTGAATGCTGTGAAACCTGCTAAATAATCATGATAAAAATATAAATCACCTTTAATGCCAACACTTCTTGAGCATGTATTAATCTTAATTATTTCACTATTGCAAAACCCTACGTCTGTCAAGTTAGCAAAAGATTTTAGCTAAAGATTTTTTTTTAAGGACAAACTTCAGAGGACAAATAGGACAGACAACCAGTGTAAATATAAATAAATAAATAAGAATTAAAATATAATTTTAAAAATATATCATCATCACTCACGGGTCGGGGGGTACGGGGGGCTTTGCCCCCGTAGATAAATGTTTCTCCTGATGACTATTTGGGCATAGCACTGTATTCGTTAAATTTATTATATTTTTAAAGATATTTTACTATTTCTTATTTATTTATTTTTACACTGTGGTTGTCTGTCTTATTTGTCCCCTGAAGTTTGTCCTTAAAAAAATCTTTAGCTAAAATGTTTTGCTAACTTGACAGACATCAAAACCCTATTACTTGACTTGAAGGGTAAATGTACTCCTAACAGCCAGCAAATAGGCCTAACCTCACGAACATTTTCTTTTTCATTATTTATCTAACAAAGTAGTTTAACTTTACCTAACCTAATAACTTGAAGGGTACATGTATGCCTAATGTCCAGCAAATAGGCCAAACCTCACCAATACTAATTTTTAAAAAAAATAATTATTATTTCAATATAGCAGTGAATGATGTATCAATATTAAAAATATTTAATATCAATATGTATAATGAAAAATTATACACTGCACAACACACCAGTGAGGACACAGCCCCCTCTATATAAATATTGAATTCAATATTGAAATTGATGTAATCAGTCTATTTGAAATATGAAATCTTGCCTATCAGAATTGTGCTATGTTCAGTAATTCATATATTTTTTTATAGTAACATTTTAAATATTGGGTTTTTACTGAATAAAAGTGCTCTTCCATGCTTATTAGCTTTAATCATATTTTCAGTGGAGTTAAAAAAAAAAAAAAAATAACTGTTGATTACATTTAGCATCTGCTGGCTCATTAATTAGAATTTTTATAAAATGTTATTACCCAGATAAGCTACTTTTCACATATAATTATTCATACACTATAAGAGCTATAAATATAAAGGAGGCATAAATGAATTAATGTCTAATTGTGATAAAGGCCATTTTGCACAATGTTCTAAAACCATAAACTTTTATTATAAAAAGATGTATAATTGAGCATATATACCACAATTTTGAATTTTAAAATATGAATCAATATTGCATACATTTCAATAGTGAAAAGGTAAATTTTCCACCAAAGAAATGCCCTTCTATATATATATAACAGCAGTATGTTCATGTGTTATAAATTTTTTATTTAGGCATTCAACAGGT
>SEYY01010063.1:0-2500 GCA_009176605.1 Armadillidium nasatum
AACAGCTTTAGCAAAACATGGAGGATTTTTAATAACACTTCCAACGTTATTAGCGGCTGCAACTGCAATCGGTTCTCTTGCTGGTGGAGCTAGTGCCATTGCAAAGACTGTTAATGAAAAGAAAGCAATAGATAAACAATTAGAAGAAACTAGAAGGCATAATATTCAAATGGAAAAAGGGAAAGGTCTTTTTTTAAAACCAGCCCCTCGTCAACGAAAAACTGGCGAGGGTCTGTTTTTAAAACCATACAAAAGATGAATATTCCGATGAAAGCATTGAGTCAATATGATCTTATGAGATATGTTAATGAACTTAAAATTCCAAACTTTAAAGGAATTTATATGAGAGATGCTCTTCCAAAAAAATCTAATAAAAAGGAATGTGGGATCTTAAATTTAGATTCAATTAAAGGTTCAGGAACTCATTGGACGTGTTGGTTTAAGAAATGTAATAATTTATGCTATTATTTCGATTCATTCGGTGTTGAACCTCCAAAAGAATTTGAAAATTATGTTCAATGCGATATTGTCTATTCAACATATCAAATACAGAAATTTAGCGATGTGATTTGTGGTCATTTATGTCTAACAGTTCTTTATGCATTAACTGTATTAAATATAAATTTTCATTCTATTCTTTTTTTTCTCTATAATAAATGAGTGTTAACATCTTTGGAAGCGGACCTGAAAGCGTACAAGGTCCTCGAGGATTTCGAGGTCCGCCAGGACCACCAGGACCACCAGGATTGTTTGGAATTGGATTTAAATATTTAGATGAAGAAGGTAATTTTGATATTGAAGATAAAAGGCTAGCAAATGTAGCTTTTCCTCAAGAGAAAAACGATGTTACTACAAAAATTTATACTGATAATTTAGTAAAGGAAATAAGAAGTAAGGTTGATGAAACGTTAAGACGAACAGAAAATATGAATAAATCAATAACTGAATTACAATCTGAAGATGATCATATTAAAAAATTCGTTGAAGAAATGAAATCTCAACTCTTTGATATTCACAATAATGTTATAATGAAAGAAGGTTTTGAGAGCGCTTTAAAAACGATTAATAAACAGATTTCAACGTTAGATAAAAATAGGAATAATAATTTACAAATATGTGCTTATGAAACAATCATTTTTCAAACTAATTCGAAACTAGAAGCTGGGAAGTTTCCCTTCGTTTTAGGGATGAAAGGAGCGGCATCTAAGAAAACTGGTTATGTCATGCCTTATGATGGATTTATCGATACAATCATATTAACCTCGCAAGATATAGATCAGCACATATCCGTAAAACTACTAATTAATGGAAATGAGTATCCTTTACCTTTAGATAAATATGGTGATGAATTTTTCAATAAAATCAGAATTAATGATCTTCGTATTCATGAAGGAGATATTATTCAGATTCAAGCAAATGTTGACACTAATAATATAAAAATGCACGTTGTTCAAGTTTTCATAGGATATGACTTAGTTAATAAAAATATTATGTTAAGAGATGAACCTATTGAGGATGAAGAAGTTGAATTTAATGAAAGTGATAATAAAGATGATATAATATAGTGTAACAGATGGTTTTGGAATGGAGGAAGAAGAAGAAAAGGATGATAAAAAAATTAATGATGGTGATATGGGAAAAATTAAGCATAACGAAAAAGAAAAAAATGAGGACGAACTTGTTCTCAAAGAAAATCATAACAATATTGAAGAAAATATAGATATCAAAAATAATATAATTAACGATAACTTTGATGGCTTTGGTGATATTGATAACTTTGATGGCTTTGGTGATATTGATAACTTTGATGGCTTTGGTGATATTGATAACTTTGATGGCTTTGGTGATATTGATAACTTTGATGGCTTTGGTGATATTGATAACTTTGATGGCTTTGGTGATATTGATAACTTTGATGTTGAAAATTGGATGAACCCATAGAGATAATAACTTTTTAAAAAAACTTTTTTTTCTCTATAATAAATAGATGGAAAACAAATCAGAACTATTAAAAATTATTGAACTATTCAACTGATTATGTACAGACTACAAAATTATCTAATTTAATGAAAGAAGTGACTTACAAAGTTATTGAACTTAGAAAAATAAATACAAAATATGGTCCCGCAATATTTGCAATTCTACGTATAGGAGAGGATGAAGTAACACATGTGTTCCTTCCAAGAAGATATGTTAATCTCTTGAATGATAAGGAAATTAAATTTTTAAATGAAAGCGATCTTAAAATGCAATATATTGGTGGAGATTATCATCAAATTAATTTTTCATAAACTTTTTTTCTCTATAATAAATGAACGCTTTACAAAATCAACTCTCAAAAATTAATGAGGAATATACAGATAGAATTAAAGAACTCTTAGATTTAGAAACCTTTACAAGTAATAATATCGAAGAATTAAAAGATCTTTTTAGAAAAATTAATGACTATATAGATATTCAAAAAGGAATAATTAAGCTAGCTGATATTTTGATTAAAGGA
>SEYY01010063.1:7500-10000 GCA_009176605.1 Armadillidium nasatum
GAAGTTTTAAAAATATCACCGTTCAAAGAAAATACGATGCTCATTTTACGGCAATACTGAGGCATCAGTTGAAAACATTATATCAGAAATTTTCTAATTGAAAATTGTTTTACAGAAAAAAACAATATTATACATATAAGAAAAAAACATTTTTTAAATAGAAAATGAATTTGAAGTATGAAACTGAAAATTTATTATTAAGAGGAAAAATTAACAAGATTTGATACTCTATGAATTTTTATAATTTAACTTAAAAAGATATATAAAAAAAAACTTTATAAATAAGTGGGAACTTTATGCATTGCTAAAAGTTAAAAAAAAAATTAAAAAAAAATATATAGGGGCAAAATTTTAGAGTAAACTTTCTTCTATTGCTGATATTTCTTCCTTTTCTGAATAAGATTCTATAATCTAAAATGGTTGAGCCATGTCTGAAAGAAATATTGTAGACTTTAGTTTTTTGCCTTGGCTCATAAAATAAAACTTCATTTAATAATCTAATTTAAAATATATTCTTAAATTGTAGAAACTAAATATCATGCATAATTTGGGGTAAGAAACTCATATTCCAATAAGAATATAAAAAGATAAATTTTTCTGGTTTTATCTGCTAAACTAGATTAAAATTTTACTAACACTTTTATCGTGAGTATTTTAGATCCAAAATTGTTTCTCTCCTCCTCAAAATGGTTTTTGGCAGATGTCTTTTGATTTTAGAATCAATATCTCAAAAATAAAATATAAATATTTGGAAGAAATATGATCTACTTGTTATATATTTGGCAACTGTGATTAACCTGTTGATTTTTCAATTAAAATTTTTAAAAATGACAAATTTATGGCAGAGCTTAAGACAGAGTCTTAGCTCCAAAGATGTAAAAAATGGTCTGAGCTATAAGAAAAGCCCAAAATTTGGTGCAGCAAAAAAACAAAAACAAAAAAAAAAAAAAAAACAAAAAAAAAAAAACTTTTTTTTGCCTGCTAAAGCATAAAGTTTTTTGGAGGTGCTGGAGACATAGTCCAATATTTCCTGAAGTAGTGACAACAAGAGAACAAGTAGCCAAAAAAAATTTGTGACTAAATTTATTTTTTAGTTCAAATTAATTATATTTGCTTCAAAATTAGATTTATGAATCAAATTTTATTTTAAATAAAAAAAAAAAAAAAAAAAAAAAAAAAAAAAAAAAATAAATAAATAAATTTTTTTTTTTTTTTTTTAAATGATAAATAAAAAATATAAATTTTATATAAATAAATATTTTTAATATAAAAAAAAAAAGAGGAAAAAATAATTTTAACTTTCTTTATTTTTTATAAACTGGAAGGGAGCCAAAACTGAATTCTAATCAGAATTGAATTTGATCAAAATGAAAAATATTTTTGAAATCAAATTGATTTTCATATATTTATTTCAAACATACATTAGTATTTTTATGGTATTCATAAAGATAATGAATATATGTTTGATGTTATTTAGAGATATCTGCTTTACAATTAAATTATATTTGACCTTTTTCTAACAATTCTTTATGTAAATTTCTGCACATCAGTGCTGCTTTTCTAGGAACTTTATTATTATTATTATTATTATTTATTATTATTATTATTATTATTATTATTATTATTATTATTATTATTATTATTATTATTATATTGGAAACTGCTTCTGACTGATGATTTATATCAACAGGCTCTGATGAAAATTTTATGCAGCAAAATTACATCTGATGGATGTCTTTCAACTATCTCCCTATTAGATTTTCTAATAGTAACTGATACAGTTTCATCCAAAGTGAATTTTTTGTTACTTGAGTTACAGTTCCCATTTGAAAGAAATAAGGTTTACAAAATTTTTCTTTTATAGCAATGATATCTCCAATTTCAACATTTGTATGTTGTTTATTTTGATACCTGTCTTGCTTATTAGTAGCAAGATACTGTAAGTTTGACTAAAAACTCATTATGAATAGAAGATCATTTAAATTTGCTTTCACTTTTCCTGTACTTTTTGAAAAGCTTCAATACAAAATATCATGATCTCTATCAGAGTAACCAATCTGGATCTTCTGATTGACCTTCCTCATCATTATATAAACATTTTGAAATAACCACTGATGGGACTTCATACTCCTTGATCAATATCTCTGGAGTTATTGCAAAAGGGATACTTGGGTCCACATCAGGATTAATTAATAAAGACTTAAAAGCTATAGGCCTTTTATTTATTAACATATTGGTTTCCTTAACTAATAAAGAAAATTCATCAAATTTTGAATATATTTTTACCAATGGCACTATATATAATATATTTCACTTGTTTGACTAAATATTCCAAAAGACCTCCAAGAAAATTAGCTTTAGCTGGATATGGAGAGAAATTCTAGTACTTTAATATTATGTAATGTTAAATAATTTTTAACATCATCATCATTTAAAAAGTTTTTTATTGAGTTTATAGAACTTATAAAAGTTGTTGCTTGGTCACAAACTATTACTTGTG
>SEYY01010063.1:12500-20089 GCA_009176605.1 Armadillidium nasatum
TATATATATATATATATATATATATATATATATATATATATATATATATATATATATATATATATATATATATATATATATATATATATATATATATATATATATATATATATATATATATATATATATATATATATATATATATATATATATATATATATATATATATATATACACATATATATATTTGTGATGGCCTACGCATTCACGTCCTTATCAAATCTGTTATCCGCACTTTCAAAAATTCGACATCAGCATCCGCATTTTCGAAAATTCAACATCTGCATTCTCATTTTTTATAATTCAACATCCTCATCCGCATCCTCATCCGCATCCGCATCAACATTCGCATTAACACTTGACGAAAATTCTAGATCTGCATCCGCAAATGAGAATATATGATATCCAATCCATCACTAATACATACATATATATATATATATATATATATATATATATATATATATATATATATATATATATATATATATATATATATATATATATATATATATATATATATATATATATATATATATATATAAGGGAAGAATTTTGAAAGGTGCCAGTGCCACCTGAGGGGAGTGCCAGTGCCAAGTGAGGGGAAAATCACGTACGTTCCTGAGGGTGATTTTGGGGGTGAGGGGAAACTGAGGGGAAATTTCTTGAGTGAGGGGAAACCACGTACTTTCGTGAGGTGTTTTTTAATTCGATAATCGGATTAACTAATTGGATAAGATTAAAATATTAATATTAAAAATTTGAATGTGAATGATTATATTGTTAGTAATTACGTAATAAATGAAATGAAATTAAACATGTGTTTATATTCCCTTTTTTATTTTTATATTTCATGTTTGCACGTATACATGAGTGTGAACGAATGTTTCTGAGTTCATGTATGTAATTGAGTTTGTGTCTGTGTATGAATATACTTTATTTACGTATCTTCTATTCTTCGTCAATGTATAATCACCTGATTTCTTCAGGTTGCCATTTTTGATCACGTGGGTGTTGACGCCATCTTGAATTTGAATTTTTCCGCCAATTTTTCAACGCCATCTATTGAGTGAAACTCAAACTTCTTTTTCTTCAGCCTCCGAAATTTCGAGATTCGAACTTAAAACTTTTGTGAGTTCAATACCAGGATTCGAAACCTCAACCTTTGATTTAAAGTCCATGACTCTACCACTGCACCAACTCGTCCGTTGCTTACAAAAATCGAATAGTTGTATTCATCCCGCAAATTTTTGACTTTTTGTATGATGACGTCACGGTTTTAATGTTGCCGCTATTTTTTCTTTCATATCCGTGGGGCACTGCCCTTCGCGGACGGCGGCGACACGCACGCGCGGCGGAATACTCGCGGGGCGCAACCTCAGTTGCGCTATTCGATTGCGGTATTCGGCGCAAGCGCGTACACATACACATCTCATTTGTTATTATTGTTGTTGTTGTCGTTGTTGTTGTTGTTGTTGTTGTTATTGCTATGGTTACCAAGGTTTTACGCGCGAACACAAACACAAACATCAATTGTTGCTATGACAACCGCTAAATATACGAGTGTCGTATTATTTTTTTCTGAAAACATGATTTTTCACTTCCGTAGATTTTTATCAAAAATAAACTTTAAAATTTTGATGTTATTTATATATAATAATAATAATAATAATAACCTTAATTTCCATATACTTTAGACACTCCTTAAACAACCTTAAAATTTTCATTTTCTTTAAACAATCTTTAAAAATTTCATTTTCTTTAAAGTTTAAGAGAGACTAATATTTTTATTTATATATCTTGTATTATTATTTTTTTTTTTTTTTTTTTTTTTTTTTTTTTTTTTATTTCCGTAGATTTTTTTCAAAAATAAACCTCAAAATTATTTATAATATATAATAATAAAATAAGAAATTTTTAAACTTTTTTCCATTTTCTTTAAACAATCTTTAAAAATTTCATTTTCTTTAAAGTAAATGTTTAAGAGAAACTATTATTTTTATTCATATATCTCGTATTATTATTTTCTGAAAACATGAACTTCATTACCGTAAATTTTTATCAAACAAAAATTTCCGAAAGTAGTTTCGAACGAGTGACCTCAGGGTTGGTTTTCCATGACGTTACCAACTACACCAAGAGATCTTTCCAATACAAGTGCGAAAATGGTCTTTAAGTCATGAACATCAATTTTTTTTCCAAAATTTCCATTTATTTATTTCACTTTGCATTTCATTATACGTATATTTTTATTTAATATATTCTAAACCCGTTTTCCTTACAAAGCTATAACTAAAATAATTCGCAATTTTCCTTTTCTTTTCATATTTTCTTATTTTTAAAAATGAAATACAATAAAGTATATTCATACACAGACACAAACTCAATTACATACATGAACTCAGAAACATTCGTTCACACTCACGTATATGTGCAAACATGAAATGTAAAAATCAAAAAGGGAATGTAAACACATGTTTTATTTTATTTCATTTATTACATAATTACTAACAATATAATCATTCACATACAAATTTTTAATATGTTTATAGGAAAACACATTGTCTTTACATTATCTTTTAATAACCACAAACATCTTCACCATCGGGAAAAGGAATTGAAATTGAAATATTATCTGTAATACGCATTATGAGCTCTAATATGTCTTTTAATGTATTTCTTTTTTCACTCGCAGTTAATTTATATTCTGATACATCTCTAATTTTATTAAAAACTTTATGATAATGTACTTTTGTTATTTTCTTCTTAAAACGTATCACATTAATCACAAAGGTTTTATCACTATTAGAAGAGGTTTTCTCAATAAATCCTTGTAGAATAGGAGTTCCCATATTCTCCAGTAACACTATTTCAAAGTTAATGGAACCTGCAGCCTCAAGGGCGACGCAATGGTGGTGGCATGCGGGAGGTCAACTCCCTCGAGCACCTGCCATTGTAGTACCTATAGAAAAGAGAGAGAGGGAGAGTGCCCCAACGTCACATCACAGAGAAAAAGAGTCGAGGGAGTTTGAAAGTAGGGGATAGTTTATAAGTCTTTTAGTCTTAGACTTAACCTCCATAAGAAGGGAGGAACTCGGAACCACTCCAAATGTGAGAACAGTACTTCATGAAAGGACGGATAAGACCCTTATATAATTGGAGTAACTGTTTAGGTGAAAATATTCCCGCAATCTTCCAGTTTTTTTAGGCCACCTTGGCAACCATTGTGAAATGAGGTTTCCAGGATAATTTATTGTTTATGTCCACACCAAGAATATTTATGTTGTTCACAATCGAGACGGAAGACCCTTCGAAGGAGATAGGAAAGTTGGGAGTTGTTTTTGAGGTAGAGATGTGAAGAATTTGAGTTTTCAAAGAGTTGAATTTCACAAGGGTGAGATGGCCGTACTTGGAAATCCCATCCAGATCGGGGAGAAAGGAATAGGAAAGTTAAAGACAAGAGCAATTCTAGAAGCAAAAGATGGAGCAGATTTGAAATGAGTAGAAGAATGGAAAAGTGAGCCGTCAACATAAAAATGAACAGATTGGAAGTACAGCTGACGAGGTCGTTGAAAAAAGTAAGAATAAAGTTTAAAACAGAACCCTGAGGAACATCACAATTAATCGGGAAAGAAGAAGAAAAAGTGCTGATATGGAGCGTTTTGAAAAGACTGTACATGAGTAAGCAAAGAGAAGGGGGAAACCCAAAGGAGGGGAGCTTAGAGAGAGCAGCGACGCATGCCATACCTGGTCAAGACTTGGATATGTCAAGCGCCACTGCACAAGACTTCCCCGTATTCAATAATGACAGAAGACCAGAGATCGGTAAGATAGGAAAGTATGTCACCAGTAGACCTCGAGCGTCAAAAGCCGTACTAGTGATTTGAAAGAAGGAGGTGAGATTCCAAATGATCAAGGTAATGAAAGTTAAGGAGAGTTTCAAAGGCTTTAGATAGAATAGAAACAAGAGCTATATGGCGATAGTTAGAAGGTTCAGAGCTTTACATTTTATCGGGATCGGTTGAACATATGCACGCTTCCAGCACTGAAAGAAAGTATTAGTATTAAGGCACAGAGAGTAGAGATGAACGAGGACCAGCACCAGCTCAGAAATACACTTCCTCAAAACCTGAGAAGGAATGCCATCCTGTTCACTTGTCTTCCTTATGCTCATAGATTTTAGGATCCCTTGCACCTGATCATACGAAATCACGAGTAAAGACATGGGACACATGAAAGAAGAAGAAGTAGGAGGAAGGATTCCGGAATCATCCATTGTATAATCAGATGAAAGACGGACGCCAAAAAGATTGGCCTTTTCAGTAGGAGCTTTAGCTACAGATCCATAAGATCGAATAAGAGGAAGAAAGGAAAGATTTGCAAAAGTTGTTAGAGATATTTTTGGCAAGAGGCCAGAAATTTTTATCAGTAGGAGAACCAAAGAGGTCGGTGCACTTCCTTTTGGTGAAAGCACGCTTGGCCTGTTGAAGTATATGCCTGCAACGATTTTGAGCTGAAAGAAAATTAGAAAGAGTGATAGGAGAGAAAGTTTTTTTCTGCGCTCAATATGAACTTTCTCTCTCCTAAATGGCATGAGAGCAGAAGTCATCAAACCATGAATATTGGGGAAAGAAAGATTTAGTTGAAGGGGGAATGAACCTGCTCATCCCATCAGATTTCACGGGTCCCACTCTTTTGGCTGACTCCAAAGCATCATCAGTGTTAAAGCAGGATTCATTCCAAGAATATTTGGCGAAAAAGCGACGCAATGCCCACCATTTAACCCAATCAAAATGCCAGAAAGTTCGTTTAGAGCAGGGTAAAGCTGCTGGAGGTAAAGTGTTATACTTAATAGCTATAAGATTATAGTTAGAGTTACTTATAGGAGGGAAAATAATGTAATAATAACGAGAAGGAGTAGTGGTGAAGCACAAGTCAAGTGTGTTTAAGAATTCGTTTGGACGATCTGGGATGTGTGTAGGTTCCCTAATCAATTGCTCCAGATTGTTGAAAACAATGAATGATTTACCCCCCTTCCCACCTGTGTCAGTATGAGAGGAGTCCAACCACTCAGTGTGAAGTACGTTGAAATCCTCTAAATAGAGAACCTTAGCATTTGGATTGGAAGATGTAACAGTCTCGTGAGAAATAGTTATTCAAAAAGAACTGGAAAATTTGTTACACTAGTGGAACAGTAGCATGAACGCAAGATAATCGTAGTAGTAGGAAGAATGATTTTAAGTTATAAAACATCGATATTAGGAGATTCAAGATTTTCGAAAAGTGTTACTGGAGTACCAATTTTATAATAGGCACAGTTCCCACCCTTAAGGCGAAAGTTGTAAAATAAATTATAGTTAGAAACATTTAGTTTACTAGAGAGGAAATCCTCTGATAACTGGGTCTCAGACAAAAGTAGAATGTTTGGATGAAAGTTATAAAGTTGATGCTCAACAGATGCGAAATTAGCACTTAGACCACGGACGTTAGCAAAGTCAATAGAAATCCTACGCCTGCGCCCACCCCCATGACCATGACCCCGAACACGCAGACATGCCGTTCAGAATAATAATCACAAACACTATTTCACTCCAACAACAATAAATAAATTATATATATATATATATATATATATATATATATATATATATATATATATATATATATATATATATATATATATATATATATATATATATATATATATATATATTATTATTTCACCTCTGGTGGGCAAAGGCCAGAGGCCTACTAATGTTCCACCAGAGTTAGGGAAAAAGTTGGGAACAAGGTCAAATTAAAGGCAGACATGACCTGATACACGGCGTTTGAAGGTGCCTAAGTCATAGGAAGTTGGGAAAACAGATGAAGGAAGTGTGTTTCAGACTTTACCAGTAGAGTGCATGTAAGATTGAGCATTGTGGTTAAGTCTGCAGAGAGTTGGACAGAGAAAAGATAAGACTGTGTAGAAAGACGAGTCGCACGAACCCTTCTTAATGGAGGAGGTCTGCGAAAAGAGAGTTCAGAAGAGCAGTGTCCATAGTCATGGCGATAGTATAGAGAGACTAACGCAACATTTCGACCGGCAGAAAGAGATTGAAGAGAATCAGTGAGAGCAGGAGAGTTGATAAGACGAAAAGCCCTAGACTCCACCTTTTCCAGGAGAGCTGTGTGAGTAGAACCACCCCAGATGTGTGACGCATACTCCATACAGGGGCGAACAACACCCCTATACAGAGCAAGAAACTGGGGTGGCTTGAAGTAATTCTGAAGGCGCCTCAGAACACCCAACCTCTTAGAAGCTTGTTTAGAAAGAGAAGTAATGTGATCTTTCCAAGAAAGATCACGAGAAAAAGAAACACCAAGAATATTAAGGACAGATGAAGGCTTGAGTTGTGTGTTTTCGAAGAAGATATCATAGTTGTGAGGAAGATTGTGTCGAGTGTAGAGATGAAGGAAATGGAGTTTTTGAGGCATTGAAAACAACCATGTTTTCTCTGCCCCAATTTGAAATAAGTGAAAGATCAGAGGTTAGTTGCTCCAAGGCCACCCTCCTTGTTTCTATTAACTGTTGCTGGGAGGGGCGCCTTTCTAAATGAAGAGAGTAATGAAGAGTGGAGTCGTCAGCATAGGAATGGATAGGAGATGAAGTAATAGAGAGAAGGTCATTAATGAAAAGCAAAAAAAGTGTTGGCGATAGGACAGATCCTTGAACAACACCACTATTAATAGATTTATAGGATGAACGGTGACAGTCTACAACAGCTGCTATAGAACGACCAGAAAGGAAATCAGAGAGAAGGCCACAGAGAGAAGGATAGATTCCGAAAGAGGGAAGTTTGGAAATCAAAGCTTTGTGCTAGATGCTATCGAAAGCCTTCGATATGTCCATTTCCACAGCAAAAGATTCACCGAAATGCCGAAGAGCGGAGGACCAACAGTCAGAGATAAGGGAAAGAAGATCACCAGTAGAGCGTTTCTTACGAAAGCCATACTGGCGATCAGAGATAAGATTAGAAGAATTGAGATGTTTCCAAATCTTCCTAATAAGGATAGATTCGAAAACTTTAGAAAGAACGGAGGTTAAAGAAATATTACGATAGTTAGAGGGCTAAGAGGGGTCCCCCTTCTTCGGCACAGGCTGAATGAGCGCACGTTTCCAGCAAGATGGAAAGGTTGAAGTAGAAAGACGTAGACGAAATAGTTTACCAAGGCAGGGTGCAAGCTCAAAAGCCCAAGTTTTGAGAACCACAGGAGGGATATTATCCGGACCGTACGCCTTCTTAGTGTTAAGATCAGAGAGAGCAGAAGTGACGTCTTTAGAAGAAATTACAATTTTAGGCATAAATGAGTTGGAGGGGGTTGAAGGAGTAGGAACAGCTCCGGAATCGTCTAAAGATAAATTTAAGGGAAAAGTTTGAGCAAAGAGTTCAGCTTTAGGGGAAGGCAAAACGGCAGTTGAACCGTCAGAAGATACTAGAGGAGGGAAAGAGGAAGAAGCAAAGTTAGAGTTGACATTTTTTGCAAAATACCAGAAAGGGCGAGAGGAAGAGGAGCCAGAAAAGATTATTGCATTTGCGACGGAGAAA
>SEYY01010065.1:0-20000 GCA_009176605.1 Armadillidium nasatum
ATCTATCTATCTATCTATCTATCTATCTATCTATCTATCTATCTATCTATCTATATATATATATATATATATTATATATATATATATAATATAATATATATATATATATATATACATATATACATATATAATATATACATATAATACACATATATACATATATATATATATATATATATATATATATATATATATATATATATATATATATATATATATATATATATATAACAATAAAATCAAAAAAAAAAATCCGCATCCGCATCCGCATCTGCACCGAAATTAACATCCGCACTTTCGAAAATTCAACATCCGTATCCGCAAATGAGGAAATATGACATTCGATTATCACTAATATAATATATATATATATATATATATATAATATATATATATATATATATATATATATATATATATATATATATATATAAAGGGTTAGCATTATTTATTTTGAATTCTCTCAAAATCTACTTGATTAAGTTTCCTAAGTTTTTTTATCCTCTAAGATTTAAGTCCCACTAAAGTTAAATTGCTTTATATATATATATATATATATATATATATATATATATATATATATATATATATAATATATATAAATATAGATTATATATATATTCTCTGGTGGGCATAGGGACATAGGTCTACTAATTTCCACCAGAGTTTGGGAAAAAGTCGGAAATCTGGTCAACATTGCCCGACATGACCCGATACACGACGTTTAAAAGTGTGCAATTCAAAGGAAGTTGGGAAAACAGATGAAGGGAGTGTGTTTCAGACTTTACCGGTAGAGTAATGTATGATTGAGCATGGCGGATAAGTCTTGGGTCGGAGAGTTGGACAGAGAAATGATGAGACTGTGTAGAAAATCGAGTCGCACTAGCTCTTCTCAATGAATCAGGTATGCGACGTTAGTTCAGAAGAGCAGTGTCCATTGTAATAGCGAAAGTACAGAGAGAGTGACGTAACAATACAACGGGTAGAAAGAAATTGGAGAAAGTAAGAGCAAATGAGTTTATAAGACAAAAAGCCCTATACTCCACCTTTTCGACAAGAGCTGTATATGTGAAACCACCCCAGATGTGCGATGCGCACTCCATACAGGGGTGAACAACACCCCTATTAAAAGAACAAGCAACTTGAATGGAGTAAAGAAATCACAAAGGTGCCTCAGAACACCCAACCTCTTAGAAGCTTGTTTAGAAAGAGAAGTAATGTGATCCTTCCAAGAAAGATCAGAAGAAAAAGAAAGATCGAGAATTTTGTGGACAGATGATGGTTTGAATCGAGTTTTTACGAAAATGTCATAGTTGTATGGAAGACTGTGTCGAGTAGAATGATGAACGAATTGAGTTTTTGAGGCATTGAAAACGACAATGTTTTCCCTGCCCCAATTTGAAATACGAGAAAGATCAAATTCACTGTCTATGTCTTATAAACTTGAAGAAAGTCATTGATAATGACGAATCACGTAGAATGATATACTTGAAGATCAATAATTAGTCACAAAAATGAGAAACCATTTCTTTTTTGATGAAAACGTGAAATGAAGAAGAAACAATCTTTCACGGAATCTTAGCCGAAAATATAAGTACATCAGTCATGTTTGAACACTCCAATGAATGAACATATCTAAAAGTTGCTTATCTCAATTTTAACGTTAATTAAAAAAAGCATTTAAAAGCATTGTGACTTTAACCCTGTGATGTGCCTGTACTATACTCAAAATGTGGAACTTAGTTAGAAAGACTTTTTTGTTCAGTATTTTATAGAACGACACTCTTGATAAAAAAAAGAAAACACTTTCTGATTGCTATATGCTAGTAATTTACACTTTAAAACTATACATACATACATTTTATATATATAAAATAATATATATATATATATATATATAATATATATAATATATATATATATATATATATATATATATATATAATATATATATATATATATATATGTGTGGTGTGTGTGTAAAAAAAAAAAAAATAGCAGTAAAAATAAAAAAAAAAAAAAAAAAAAAAAAATAAAAAAAAAAAAAAAAAATAAATAATAAAAATCAATTCCTTATATCTTTAAAATTTCAAATTTTTCAAAATAGATCATACGAGCAAACAAGCAAATTTAACGAAACCACGATTTTTTAGGTGAATCGCGGCTCACCACTTTACATTGAAAACATCTAAAACGTAGCTGCCTTTGGGTACTGAAATTTATCCCTTTTTATAAAAGGGCTTAAGGGAGTTCACTTTTGAACAAGAAAGGAAAATGATGATCTACATCCAAACGAATATTTGCAGTTTTCAATTGACATTAAAATCTTAATCGATTTTCCTATAATCGTATTTTTGCATTAAGTTATATAATTTTATTATAATATGCCAAGTTTCTTCATTATTTATCAAGAAAATTTATTAGTCAAGTTTTACCTTCGTTTTTTTCTGAAAAATTCTCTTATTTTTCTTACATTCTCAAAAATGTTCGTATACCACATTGAGAATCATTCATCATGCCTCTGTGTCACACATTCAGTTCCTACGTGAAAATGAACAAGTTTCTCAAACAATATACACTTTTCTGGATATCGCGTGATAAGGATATCGATTGATATGAATATCGATCGATATTCCTCGGTGTCAGTACTCGTATCTCTATAGTAAATTCTTATTTGAATAAGTGACACACATTAACGATATGAACCTTTCAATCACGTCTCTTTGGCATAAAGAACCATGGTACGAAGATAGCTTGTGATCGCAACCTCGTAATGACGTCATCTTTTATTCTAACTAATACTCTAATTAATATATATATATATATATATATATATATATATATATATATATATATATATATATATATATATATATATATATATATATAATATATATATATATATTATATATATATATATATATATATATATATATATATATATATATATATATATATATATATATATATATATATATATATATATAGGGATGGAGCGATACCAAATTTTGACCGATACCGATATCGATACCCGATACCTAAAAATATGCCGATACCGATACTACTACCGATACCGATACCGATACTTTACTCTTATCCAAAAAATTGCCGATACCGATACTATACAGTATCGGAAAATATGCCGATACTTGCCTATACCGATACCGATACCGATATACTTCCCATATTATATATATATATATAATATATATATATATATATATATAATATATATATATATATATATATATATATATATATATATATATATATATATATATATATATAAATATATATAAAAATAATTTTATAAGCTCCTATTTTTTGAAAAATATGTTGAAAATATTTATAAGTTTGAGGATTAAAAATACACGAAAGTATAAAAATGTTTTTAAGTCTTCTTTCACGCAAAATAAAAAGAAAAATATTCCAATCTTGTTATTTAATATAAAGTATATATATATATATATATATATATATATATATATATATATATATATATATATATATATATATATATATATATATATATATATATATATATATTATATTATTCTCTGACATGCACGATTAATCGTAAAATTGGTTAGAAAAAGTTAGGTTGTAGGTTAGGTTAGGTTAGGTTAGGTTAGGCTAGGTTATAATAGGTTAAGCTAGGTTGGTTTTAAATTGAAAAACAAAGTTTTTCTATCCATGTAACAGAGTCGCGGTATATTTTCTCTTTTGGGGATGTAAAAATCCTTCGGCCAAGCATTCTTCCGTGCAAATTTCTGTATAGTTTTGTTCTTAGGACTATTAAGTTAGTGATGATAATTTGAATTTCAAATACGCTATCTACATCATCCTTCGATCGCGCTCTGTTTTGGGTAAAGAATCTAATACAATTTTAATACAAATTGGGAGCCAGAGAAGGAGCGGGAAATATATTATCATAAAATAACCCCAATGCATTTAAACCGTGTCAATTGTTGCAAATACTACAAGTAAATTATGGATATATAAGCTGAATTTGCATCATCCATTTCGCATCTTCGTCGGAGTCAGTCAACTTGTATCGCACGGAATGAAAAAATTAATGACAAAAATTTACATTTCGATAAATTATGCATGTTGGTGAATTGTTGACAGTAAATTTTCCCCAATCATATATATATATATATATATATATATATATATATATATATATATATATATATATATATATATATATATATATATATATATATATATATATATATATATATATATATATATACATAGAAGAATAGTCTTTGCATGGTTCTAAGGGCTGGGAACCCTTTTCAAACCAGGTTTTATTCTCACGTACGATTGAAGGAATGTTAAATTTCTGCAATCGACACCACCTTGCATCATGCGGGATATGGTGCATTGTATTATATATATATATATATATATATATATATATATATATATATATATATATATATATATATATATATATATATATATATATATATATATATATATATTTTCTGAGATTGTAAGGGAAAGGTCTTCTAATTCCCACTAGAGTTGGGAAAATACCAGGAATCCTTTTCAAGTTAAATGCCACCAAGTTAAATGAAGTGTGTTCTAGACTTTACCAGTATAACACATTTAATTATTAACTCTGAGTTCAGAGTTGGACGTAAAAAGGATGAGACTGTATAGAAGGACGTATCACACAAGCCTTTCTCAGGGGAGGAGGTATGCGACGGGAGAATTCAGAAAAGCAGTGTCCGTTCTAATAGTGATAGTATAATGAATGACGCAACATTTCGACGGGCAGAAAGAAATTAAAGAGAATTAGAAAGAGTGAGAGATTTGTTAAGAAGAAAAGCCCTAGACTCTACCTTTTCAAGGAGAACTGTATAAGCGAAACCACCTCAAGATGTGTGAAGTATACTCCATACAGGGGGCGAACAATACCCTTATAAAGAGCAAGCACTGAGATGGCATGAAGAAATTTCGAATGTGATCCAGAGCACTCAACATCTTAGAAGCTGTTTAGAAAGAAGTGATGTGTTCGTTTTAAGAGATATCATGGGAAAAGGAAACTCCAAGAATATTTAGGACAGACGAAAGTTTCAATTGAGTGTTTTCAAAGAAGATGTCATAGTTATGAAAAAGATTATGTCAAGTAGAAAGATGGAGGAACTGAGTTTTCGAGGCCTTAACAAACAACTGTTTTTTTCGGCCAAAAATAAAAATGCGAAAGAAATACGAGTCAAATAATTGCTGTTATGTGGGACAAATTTCAAAACGAAAGGAGTAATGAGGGGTGGAGCCTTCGGTTTAATAGTGGATAGGTAGGTGATGAAGTAATAGAGAAAAGGTAATTAATGAAAAGTATAAAAAAAAGTTTGCTTAGGACACCATTTTTAATACATTTTAATACATGAATTGTGGCTGTCTACAACAAATGCCTCAGAACGACCGGAAAGAAAGTCAGTAAGAAGTTACAGAGAGAAAGATAGATACCGAAAAGGGAAAGTTTGGAAATCAAAGCTTGGAGGAGGAATAGCTCCGGAATTGCCCAAGGTGGAATTAAAGGCAAAGGTTTGAGCAAAGAGTTCAGCTTTAGTAGAAGGAAAAAGGCAGTTGCTCTGTCAGAAGATACGAGAGGTGTGAAAGAGGAAGATACAAAGTTAAAGTTGACATTTTTTCGCAAAATGTCAAGAAGGGTGTGAGAAAGAGAAACCATAAAGGTTACTGTATTTTCTACGAAAAAAGAGATTTTGCACGAATCAGGAATGAAATATAAAAGTTGTACGAATTTCTAGAGTCTGAAAAAACGGTAATTTCTGAAAGCAGCATCCCTACGGTGAACAGTACGTGAGCAAGAAGAGTTAGACCATAGTTTGTTAGGCTTAGCTAAAGGGAAAGAATATGCCGAAGAGAATCACTTTGGTCATGCATTCAGCTTATTCCGAAGGACCAATTCCACGGAAATAGTAATCATTCCATGAAATTCTGAAAAGTACAACCGTACCTCAGACTAGAAACGTCTCCTCGCCGAAGGCGGGGCTCGTTCTTGCAGAAGACTTGAAGAGATAGAACAACATGTATAGATAAGAAGGTGATAGGATAAACTCAGAGGAGGAAATAATTTAACCGTGTAAGGAGAAAGATACGAGGGTAAGAAAAGGTCAAATATGTTAGGTTCATATCCAAACAGGCAGAGATACGGGTAGGGTGTTGCACCAACTGCTTCAAGGTTCATCTGAATAGAAAAAATGGCAGACAATTCACCAGCTGTATCATGATAATTAGATGAAATCCATTGGTGGTGGTGAATGTTGAAATCACCTAAAACAATGATTTCAGAGAAAGAAGGAAAAAGAATGTGTTCCATTTTGTAGTTTTGATAATCGCAGAATTTTGAATAGTCAGTAGAATTAAATGATAAATAGACAAAACAAATGAATTTAGTTGTAGAACTGCAAGAGAGCTTAAGTCATGAAGTACAGAATTTAGGAGACTCCAAATTAGAGACACAAGAACAGACAAAAGCATTGCGCACATATGCGCAATATCAGCCTTTTCCTGAAAATTGAAGATAAAGAAAGTAGGAGGTAAAAGATTGTGGTTTGCTGTCACAGCACTCAAACACCTGAATTTTTGTTCAGAAGAAGAGAAAAGGTCTAGAGGAAGAGAGGTGGTGTTCGACAAAGTGGAAATTAGACAAGAGATCACATATGTTGCAGAAATTAATGAAAAAAGAAGACAGCGCAACAGGGAAAGCCATCAGCGAAGTCTTCACTACACAAACCCCATCTATGGAGGATGCCAATACATGCGAAGGCTGAATGAAAAGTAATATCTTTTCATTTGAGCCTCATATATATATATATATATATATATATATATATATATATATATATATATATATATATATATATATATATATATATATATATATATATATATATATATATATATATATATATATATATATCTATATATATATATATATATATATATATATATATATATAAAGAAGCTACGGAAGAAAGTGGATTTTCTAAAATGATTATTACTTGAATTTGAGAGTTAAGAAAATGAATCACAATCAATGTTTTAAAAAATTAAAATGAAATAAAAATATTTCACAATCACATGACCTTTTCAGTGGTATTATGTGAGACTTTTACTTAGGCATTATATTGATTTGTGTAGAGCCATTAAGCCGACCTGATCGAAGGCATCAGGGCAACTTGTGTGGATACTTTATGTTAACCTATTCGTAGGGTTATCTGAACTACAGCTGAAGACCAGTGCTGCGTAGACCAGTGCTGGCCATTTAAACTGATTTGAGGCATTGTTTAGTTTCAAAACGGAACATATTAACTAGTATTCATAAAAAAGGAAAAGATGAACCTGAAGTAGTTCCAGCTGCTTGAAAATATATTAAAACACGAGTTTTTAAAGTATTATTATTAAAATAATAATAATAATAATAATAATAATAATAATAATAATAATAATAATAATAATAATAATAATAATAATAATAATAATAACAATAACAATAATTACGCTTTTTATTCTTTATAGAAAGGAGTTCTAGGTAGATTTTTCCCCAACATCTCTAATTATTCAATGGGGGATGAGTTTACTTTGCTAGAAGTGGAAAAGGAAATAATAGATTTGGTAATTGTCAGTTTTATAACCCCAAGAGTAAATGCATGGCAGATGAACATTTATTTACAGGGGGCTCTGCCCTCTGACCCTCTGGCATAAATTAGACTTAGAACATATTGTGTTGTCAGAGATTGTGCGAACAAATTTAAATACTTTTTAAACTGTTTGGATCATTTGAGTTTTCTGTACTATTCAGCAATTTAATAAAAATTGCTTACCTGTGTTATTTTAATCAATGATTACGAAAATGTAAATTTTAGGTCTAAGAAATTAATTATTACAGAATGTAGGTTAGATCAGATTCAGTTAGGTTAGGCTAGAGTAGATTAGGTTATGGTTAATACAGATTAGGTAAAGTTAGACCTAGTTATGTTAGGTTAGGTTTGGTTAGGCAGTAACATTTTACATGCTATAAATGTAAAATTAGGAGACTTCAAAACTTTTTTCAGGATTATTTCATATTTTTCAAATGTTTCTTAATATCGTCTATTATGCAATAATAGACGATATTATTATTATCTCTGATAAGAATATTGATAAATTTTATCTTTAACCTAATATATCACAATAAATATTAATATCTCTGATTTAAAATTTAAATTTCATAATAATTCAATTAATATTTCGCATATATGCAAATTTATTATTGAATTCCTTTAAGACCAGAATATGATAATGAACCATTAGTTTGAATTGATAAAGAACAGCTTTATTCATTTACCATTTTCTGAACAAAAAGAAATAAAAAGCTGAAGTGATATACAAAATGAACGATATAATTTCTATCATATATGATACATCGTGAATGCCCAACACACACCCACACCCACACAGACAAACACACACACATCATGCTTTTATCATATATGATAAAGAACAGAGTATTAATTTTAATATATATATATATATATATATATATATATATATATATATATATATATATATATATATATATATATATATATATATATATATATATATATATATATATATATATATATATATATATAATATATATATATATATATATATATTATATATATATATATATATATATATATATATATATATATATATATATATATATATATATATATATATATATATATATATATATATATATATATATATATATATTATATATATATAATGATAATATATTATGAAATAAAAAGAAACACTGGGACTAATTAACAGCCTCGAACGGGTTGTGACAGGCCTAGCAAGCCTACAACCATCATTTTTAAGTTTCTAGAGGCTGAAAACCTTCTTAACCAGTATTTCTCTTCCCACGTACGGTTGCAAGAATATGAATAATTTCTGCAGCTGACACCACCCTGCTTCATGCGGGATATGGTGCTGAGTATAATATATATATATATATATATATATATATATATATATATATATATATATATATATATATATATATATATATATATATATATATATATTTCGTGAATTTAATTAATTAAATAATATAATTTAATAAACTCGTAATTAAAAAATTTAATTACTCATAAATTCTATGCAATTCAATTAAGTCAGACGAAGAATAGTATAAAAATATATAAATGAGATATTGTTCTTCCTTTGGATAATAATAATAATAATAATAATAATAATAATAATAATAATAATAATAATAATAATAATAATAATAATAATTACGCTTTTTATTTTTTATACAAAGGAGTGCTAGGTAGATTTACTCCCACCATCTCTAATTATTCAATGGGGGATGAGTTTACATTGCTAGAAGTGGAAAGGGAAATAATAGATTTGGTACTTGTCGGTTTAATAACCCAAAGAGTAAATACATGGCAGGGGAAACATTTATCTACAGGAAGCTCTGCCCCTGTACCACCTGACCCTTGAGTGGTGATGTAATATAATCCAATACGATATATCGAATGTAATTTTTAAGTGTCCCCATTATATTATGTCCTTTACATACTGTAAGTTAAAAAGGCACAAACTGACTTGGTGTTGTATAACCGACAAGTATCACGAATCTAACGGAAAAATTTTATTAATATTTTAAAACTGAGGTTGAAGTCTTATCTCGACAGGCTTATCAATCCAAAAACATTAGTTACTTCCTCACAAAACAATAATTGATAGACTTGTCAAGAATTCACGAAAATTCTTTGAAAACTTATACAATAACAATATTAATATTATAAAACTGAAATTTCTTGTTTGAATATATGAAAAAGAATGCGTTTCAAAACAATTGCAGCTTCACCAAAATAGTTTAAAATAAAAATGTATATTCAAATATTAACGATATTTTTAATCTTAACACAGTAAATTTGTCCGGAAAACCCTACGGTTTCTACAATCCATATTTAAATTGAATTCGCAGAAATATTAATTTAATGTGCATTACCGAAAAATCTGCATAAAAATTGGATCTTTTCGATTTAATGGACCGTTGAACTTGATATTAAAATTTTGTGATAAAATAGCATATAATTGCAAATTCATTAAGTCATACTAAAATATTTAAGAAATTAATATACGAGTATAAGGGAAAAAAAAAACAACACTATAAAAAAAAACAACACGATAATTATGATGAAATTGTAAAAATAATTGCTTCAATTTGTAAGAATGTCAGAATCACGCAACATTTCGAGCCAAAGATGCTTATTCGTTATAATTATATTTCATAAATTTTAAATAAGGTGCTTTTCTTAGATAACATAAATTAATTATAATCTACGCTGTGGGTAGACCATGTAACGTCGATGATGCTTATTTACACTGGTACAGAGTCTTCCACCGACCACGCAGACATTCCATAGTATAACTTTTACAGTAGTGCAAGCGGACGACTACAGGTTACAATTACATTCCATAAATTTTAAATAAGGTCCTTTTCTAGAATGCATTCCCATTGGTATATAAGTTAAAAATGATTAGCGCTATTATAATTTCTAACTATAAATTTAATAGTGCACAGCAATCCATAGCTACTCTATATGTAGCCCTATATAAATAATTTAGTGATAATTTATTATCACACCATTCACAAGTCGGAAAGTTCGTACGTATCCAAATGGCAAACATATATTTTTCTTATTTTTCATCATTTATTATTAAGAAATTTTTATTGCTTTAGGAAAAAATAAGTTTAGCATCTGAACAGTGTGTGTGTGTGTGTGTGTGTGTGTGTGTGTGTGTGTGTGTGTGTGTGTGTGTGTGTGTGTGTCTGTATGTCTGTGTGTGTGAGCTTCATTAAAAAGCTGAGAAATTTTCTTATACATTTGATTTTCAGAATATTTTAGGTGAAGAGGTAGCAGGATACTTTGATCTTTGCTAACCTAACCTAACCTAACCTAACCTAACCAAACCTAACCTAAACTAACCCAACCTAACCTATCTCTTTACATAACGTAGCAAACATCAAACCTAACCTAAATTTAACTAATCGAACAAAATCAGATAGTGCTAATGTTAGGATAAGTTATTTTAGATTTAGTTTGTAAAAGTTTTTGATTTCTGAAAAACATGAATTTGATATCAGTAATGAATTAGTAATATATATATATATATATATATATATATATATATATATATATATATATATATATATATATATATATATATATATATATATATATATATATATATATATCAATACCCCTAACACGTGAGTGGTGATGAAATATAATCAGTAATCGATGCAATTTTTAAATTGATGAAATATTATTATTAAATAATACAGAACAAAATTAAAAAAATTTGCTTTGGTTAATATATATATATATATATATATATATATATATATATATATATATATATATATATATATATATATATATATATATATATATATATATATATATATATATATATATATATATATATAGTAGTAGGAACAAAACGACAAAGAATTAATGCAACATTATATTAAGATTCACATTGAATGCTTAAATTTAACACATTACTAAAATTTATCTCGACGTTTTGGCTTAAATACTGTTAAGACCATTATCAAGAAAAAAAAACATTTTAATTGATTAAAGATATAAAAGTGAAATTATTAAAAAGAATTTTCAATTGTGTCACACCATGTTACATTTTTTTTTCTTATATATTATCCTGTAGCATCTGTGTTTATCATCAACCAATCGCACGTTCCAATTTTAATTTCATACATGATGATAGTTTTTCCAGTTTTATATTTATACTGTTAATGTGACTCATTTAATTTGTGTGTCTAGTTTCAAATTTTTTATTTTTTTCCCCCTTTTTATTAATTTCACTTTTTACTCTGGTATCTTGATCAATTAACTTGTTTTCATTTTAACAGTTTTTTTTTCTTGATAATGGGTTTAACAGTATTTAAACCGAAACGTAGAAATAAATTTAAATAATGAGTTAAATTTAAGCAATCAATGTGAATCTTAATATAATGTTGCATTCACTCTTTGTATTTTGGTTCCTACTGAAGATTCTCAAGAGGAGTACTTCAATTTATACTATATATATATATATATATATATATATATATATATATATATATATATATATATATATATATATATATATATATATATATATATATATATATATATATATATATATATAATGCTGCAGAACGTAATGATCCGATTAATTGAATTTAAAACAAAATCCTACAATGAAATATCATTTTTTTTTAAATCAAAAACTTTAACTTAGAAAAATAAAAACAGAAAAAAAAGAAATAAAAATGTATATATAATACTCATGTATATTTAAAACTGAATCAAAAAAATAGAGAAGAAAAAAAAAAAACTTACAAAGAACACTCATTGTGTGACTCGTTGACAAGAAAGAACCCGAGGAGGGATGTTCCACCTGACAGATCACTTGGAGATTGTTGTCGCTCGCCTGTACGTCGATTTCGGTGACGGTTTCCGTCGTCCGTCCTTTCTGTGACTGTTTCGGGATTCCCGTCAATTTGCTTCCGTCTTTGTAGAGCCTGTTTCACAGAAAGAAAAGAAAGGATGCTACTATTAATTAGTTCTACTCCTTAATTTAAGGCAATTTCTCCAATAATCTTAATAATAATAATAATAATAATAATAATAATAATAATAATAATAATAATAATAATAATAATAATAATAATAATAATAATAATAATAATAATATTTATTATTATTACTGTTATTATTATTATTTATTATTATTATTATTATTATTATTATTATTATTATTATTATTATTATTATTATTATTTTACAAAATTGAGGTGGGGACCACATCGAAAGTACATTTCACATTCCTATAATATATTTCAATTTCTTTGGCTAAAATATATCGAAATATCCTTAAAAATTAGCTTTTTAGAAGCTTTTATGCGATCTAAAAATATCAAAATACAAATTCATGGCATACGAACATTTGTCTAACTGGGGACTCTTCCCTCCCTTGCATACCCCCTGACACGTGAGTGTCAATGAAAAAATAACTTCCTAAGAAGTTATACATACATTTCTATTTTTATATTAACTAATATTTCAGTGGCTTCATATCATCTCTAAAAGGGAAAGCAAAAATGCTCAAATTTTTGGCTGAACATTTAAAAAAAATTTATTATAAAATTGCCATTTTTTTGAAAGAAGTTACTTCATATATATTACGATAATTATTGTACTGCTATCGTATTATTATTATAATTTATTTCATATTACATTTATGAGACTACAATAAAACGTTCATAAGTTTGCCGGCTCCATTCATTAGTTCACTCATAGGCTAGACAATGGTTCACTCCATTTTGATTTACTAAAATAAAACATCAAAACATTAAAATTATAAGTTTTTAACAGAAAAATTATATTTCACTCAACACAATCAATCTCGTTAAAAGAACACTGGCTTTGCAACAGAGATGATGAAGCTCAAAAACTTAATTATCAATTCTTTTTCATCACTAATTTTCTACTTTAGTCATTATAAACACTGCTTTGAATTGATAAGTAATGTTTAAAACACTTTTAACGTAATTCTTTGTAAACATTACTTAGTAGAAACAAGGAAAAAATTTATGCTTTACAGTAATTATTAAAGTATCAAAAGCATTACTGGAATTTATAAACGCATTTCATGAAAATAATTAACTTGAAATTAGTGATGGCATCCGCATCCGTACAAAAATCAACATCCGCATCCGCACTTTCGGAAATTCAACATCCGCATCCGCATCCGCATCCGCATCCGCATTTTCAAAATTCAACATCCGCATCCGCATCCGCATCCGCAAATTAGAAAATATGACATCCGATCCATCACTATATATATATATATATATATATATATATATATATATATATATATATATATATATATATATATATATATATATATATATATATATATATATATATATATATATATATATATATATATATATATATGCGAATTGTAGATCAAGAGTGAGGGTGAAGAGAGAACTATCGGATTGGTTTAGCATAGGAGTGGGATTGAGACAGGGGCTTGTAATATCTCCATGTTATTTAATCTATTGATGAATGGCTTACTTAGAAAAATGGAGAGAGAAGGGAAGAGTTTTACGTTGAGAAATATGGAGGGTGAATGTGAAGTGAATGTTTTTCTTTTTGCAGATGATGCGGCATGTGTTGGTGGCAGAATCTGGAGAAAAGATGAGAATACTTGTAGGAGAGTTTGAAGGGAAATGTGCAAACACGAGATTGAAATTCAATCCAGCGAAGAATAAAGTTATGAGGATTGGAGGTGGGGATGAGGAAATATGGAGGAAGGAATTGGTTTGTAGAAGTGTGAGAATGGAAACTTGAGGAGGTGAATGAATTCAAATATCTAGTAATGTTGGGTGGAAGGTAAGGGTGGGACGGAAAAAGGAATAAAGAACAGAGTGGTAGAAGGAATGAAAGTATTGGGGGCCTAAGAAAAGTTTGGAAGAAAGGAAAAATTTCGAAAGAAATAAAGATAAGAATGCTTGAATGTATGTGTTCACCTTCTGTATTGTATGTATGTGAAACATAAGACGATAAGTGCTCGGTCGAGAAAAAGTTTCAAAGTCTTTGAGATGAAAGATTTGAGAGCGATATATAAATTGAGAAGGATTGATAGGATTAGAAATGAAAGAATAAGGGAGATGTGTAAATGGAAGAAGGGTGTAATTGATAGAGAGGAGGAGGATGTGCTAAAATGGTTTGGACATATGTGAAGAATGAAATAGAACAGAATGGTTGGCAAGGTACGTAGATCCGATGTAGATAGGGGAAGGGTAGGGGGAGGGGAAGGCCGAAGTGGAGATGGATGGATGGAGTGGAGAGTATTTTGATGGAAGGAATTTGAGTTTAGACGAAGGTAGAAGATTTGTGGAGACAGAGATGGAGGGAGGTGGTGAAAGCGTTGAAAGGTAAGAATAATTATGTTTGTAAGGGAATTGTGGCGGGCACCACCTCACGAAAGTGGGAAAGGTGATAGTGATATATATAATATATATATATATATATATATATATATATAATATATATAAATATATATATATATATATATATATATATATATATATATATATTAACATCCGCATCCGCATATCCGCATCCGCATCCTCATCAAAATTAACATCCGCATCCGCACCTTTCGAAAATTCAAAATCATCCGCATCCGCATCCGCACTTCTCCAAAATTCAACATCCGCATCCGCATCCGCATCCGCAAATTGGAAAATATGACATCCGATCCATCACTACTTGAATCGTTCATATCAAGTTTTAAAGTTATCTAATTATCAATAATTCATGTTAAAATATATGACGTCAAAAAAGAAATATATATAATATATATATATATATATATATATATATATATATATATATATATATATATATATATATATATATATATATATATATATATATATATATATATATATATATATATATATATATATATAATATAATAATAAAAATTTTTTTTTTTTTTTTTTGGTCTAATTTGAGTGATCGTGAGGTTGGGCAAAGATGGGATCTTTCTATTACCTTTGCTGACGTTCGTTGCCTTCGATCTAATTTCTCGTCTGTTGGACAACGCCTTACTACCTCTCGTCCTAACGTTTTGCTTCTTTCTGAGACCCAGCTGGAAAAGAGATTCTTTCTCTAGCAATCTTAATGTCACTAACTACAGCTTTTTTCACTGATTTGTGGTCTTCTGCCTTTGGGAGTACGAGGAGACTTGTGTGGTGACGTTTGACATATACAAGGCATTCTCTAAGCTCTCTTTCTTTGGCTTTCTATATTCTCTTTGCTACTCAATGTCTAGTTTTCTCTCAGATCATTTCATATCAGTAGTTATTGATGGAGCGACATTTTCCTCCTTTCATGTTAATTAATCGTGGTGTTCCTCAAGGTTTTGTTCTGTCTTCAACTTTATTTTACTTTTCATAAATGATCTTTTCAGTTTTACGTCTAGCTCCATTCATACTTATGCCGATGACCCAACGGTCTACATTCTTACTCATTTCATATCTGCTCCCTTTTTCGCCTTCTAGAGTTGTCTCTCTCAACTATTCTTGCAGATCTGGATGGGATTTCCAGGGGAAGGTCGCATCAATCTTGTGAAATTCAACTCTTTAAATTTCAGCTCTATACATCTCTCTCACAGAAACACCTCCCAACTTTCTTACCTCCTTTGACGGTCTACAATCTCGCCTATGAATAAAAAAACCATTCTTGGTCTGAACATAAATAAAAAAAAGTTGTCTTTGAAACCTCAAATCACATCGGTTACCAGAGTGGCCTCAAAGAAGTGAGAGATCTATTCAGGTTGCGAGATTATTTTCTTCCAAGCAGTCACTCCAATTATATGAGTCTTATCCACCCATGCATAGAGTATTGTTCTCTCATTTGAGGGAGGGGGCTCCCGCTCTGCCTATCTTTTGAATAGGGTTGAATTTAAGATTTTAATGCAAAAGGACTGACAAACTGTCCCATATTTTCAAGCTCCCTTGATCCTCAGGGATATTTGCGACCCACTGTCTCTTTTTTAATAGGCATTACAATGGCAGGTGCTCGAGTAAATTAACCTCTCATTCCATCACAATTGCGTCGTCCTAGCATCGCAAGGAGTGTCTTGCTTTCACACCAATTTTGTAACAAAGCCTGTAGGATTATTTTTTTCCTGTTCTTATATTTACTTTAAATTTTACTGTGAATTTTTAATTACATTTTACTTTCGGTAATGCTGAATTAAAAGAAAGAAATATCAAGTGAATGTATTTCAAAAGATGTAATGAGAGAGTTTCGTATTTGGAAATGATCGATCTACTGGTGATCTTCTCTCTCTTTTCCCAGACTCTTGGTCCTCTTCTAATTGCTATACGATATTTCAGTAAATCTTTTGCTGTGACCCTAGGCATTTGAAAAACCCTTCGATGGAGCCTGGCACAAATTTTTAATTTCTAAACTTCACTCCTTCGCTATGAATCCTTCTCTGTGGCCGTCTGTCTGATTCCTTCCCGGTCGTTTTATAGCAGCTGTTGTAGACGGCCACCCATCTCCAGCTCCAGTTATATATATATATATATATATATATATATATATATATATATATATATATATATATATATATATATATATATATATATATATATATATATATATATATATATATATATATATATATATATATATATATATATATATATATATATATATATATATATATATATATATATATATATTATATATTATATCTAAGCTAAGTTTCATTTCGGATTCTGATTCTGATTCGATTCTTATTCGAAGGCTCTGAATTCGGATTCGAGAAATTGTAAAATTACTTGCATTCGGATTCGATGGTTCTGGATTCGGTTCTGGTAAATTCAAAATTCGGATTCGGATTCGAGAATTTTAAAAATAGTTGGATTCGGATTCGAAGGTAGCCGAATTCGCCCATCATTATAATTCATACAAGATTTATAGGAATTTAACTTTCTATTGTTGATAATGTTTTGTAATCCTCAAAAATTTTAAAAACATTATTCTACTATTACTAAACTGCAAAATTGTCCTAACGAAATCCTAACGAAAATTTTTAACAAAAAAAAGACATGTTACGTATAAGAAAATTGCTTCACCGATTTATTTTCTAATAAGAAAGTAACTGAAAAAAATTTGTTGTGATATTTTTGCCACTTGTCCCAACGATTCGTTAGGACAATTTTTACAGTGAACTAAGATTTAATATTTAACGACATTTCCTAACGAACTGACTTAATGCACCTTTCTCCCCTCCCCCTTACAATAATAGGAGGGCAGAATATATTATTATATCTTAAAAGGAAGAATTTTTTTTTAATGTCACTAAATGTAACATCGTATTTAAATTCAATTTTTTCCAATAATTCTCCAGTCATCAATCTTATCTTTCGGAGCTGAGTAGGCAAATTTTAATAGCAAAACTATAATATATATATATATATATATATATATATATATATATATATATA
Source organism: Armadillidium nasatum (assembly GCA_009176605.1). NCBI lineage: Eukaryota > Metazoa > Arthropoda > Malacostraca > Isopoda > Armadillidiidae > Armadillidium > Armadillidium nasatum. The sequence goes on from SEYY01010065.1 coordinate 18,140, forward strand.
TATATATATATATATATATATATATATATATATATATATATATATATATATATATATATATCCATTAATTTTTTCTTATTAAATATTTCATTTATTATTTTTTTCGTTTTCTTTTCTATCAATTTTTCTTCTTCTTCTTCTTCTTCTTTCTTCTTCTTCTTCTTCTTCTTCTTCTTCTTCTTCTTCTTCTTCTTCTTCTTCTTCTTCTTCCTTCTTCTTATTTTTCTTCCTTATACTCTTCACAACATTTTTTATATTAACATTTTATATTTTGTATATTCTTCTTCTTCTTCTTCTTCTTCTTCTTCTTCTTCTTCTTCTTCTTCTTCTTCTTCTTCTTCTTCTTCTTCTTCTTCTTCTTCTTCTTCTTCAAGTTCTTCTTCTTCTACAAGAACTTCTTTTATATCTTCCCCTTCCTCACATTCGTGAATCTGGCATCACCTGTTAACCCCATATACCATAATCGGATTTCGTTCTCCTCCAATTTGGTCTTTCAAACGGACGACCTCAAAACCAAACAAATTGTTAAACGAATTCGACAGTTTTGTTCGCCTTTCACTTTCAAATTCAATTTTGGCTTAAAAGTTAAAGAAACTTTTTGCATACGTTATATATCATATATTTAATATTAATTCACTAACTCTATCGGAGAAATTAATTGATATATATATATATATATATATATATATATATATATATATATATATATATATATATATATATATATATATATATATATATATATATATATATATATATATATATATATATATATATATATATATATATTCATTTATAACCTTTCCTACTTTCGTGGGGTGGTGCCCGTTACAATTTCCTCACAAACATACTCATTCCTATCTTTCAACTTCATTCACCACCGCCCTCCATCTAACTCTGTCCTCCGCAAGTCTACTACCCTCTTCTAAACTCAAATTCCTTCCACCAAAATTTCTTTCACTCCATTCATCCATCTCCATCTCCACTTTGGCCTTCCCCTCCCCTACCCCATCCACCTCGGATCTAAGTACCTTGCCCATCATCCTGTTCTCATTCATTCAACACATATGTCCAAATCATTTTAGCACACACTTCTCCGCTCTATTCACCACACCCTTCCTCCATCCAGACATCTTTCTTATTCTTCCATTTCTAATCCTATCAATCCTTCTCATTTTACATATCGCTCACAAACTCTTCATCTCAAAGACATTCAAACTTTTCCTCGTTCGAACATTTATCATCCATGTTTCACACTCATACATTACAGAAGGTAAACACATACATTCAAACATTCTTATTCTTATTTCTTTCGAAATTTTTCCTTTCTTCCATACTCCTCATAGGCCCCCCAACACTTTTTTTCCCTCTACCACTCTATTCTTTATTTCTTTTTCCGTCCCCCTTTACCTTTTACCAACATTCCTAGATATTTGAGTTCATCCACCACCTCAAGTTCGCATCCCCCCACTTCTACACCCCAATTACTCCCTCCACATCTTATCGTGCCCATCCCCAATCCTCATAACTTTAATTTTCGCTGGATTGACTTTCAATCTCATGTTCGCACATTTCACCTCAAACTCTTTCACCAGCATTCTCAACATTTCTCCAGATTTTGCCACCAACATCGTATCATCTGCAAAAAAGTAAAACGTTCACATCCCATTCACCCTCCACATTTCTCAACCTAATATCCTTTCTTACTCTCTCCATTTCCCTAACTACACCATCAATCAATATATTAAATAACCATGGCGACATTACACACTCAATCCCACTCCTATGGTAAACCAATCCGATAGTTCCCTCTTCACCCTCACTCTTGATCTACAATTCACATAAAAAGCTTTGATTCCCT
>SEYY01010065.1:25000-32500 GCA_009176605.1 Armadillidium nasatum
GTAGGAAGTAACTAGAAAACTTCCCTCTTCGAATAGGGCAATGCCAGTGAGATGAAAAATAGGTAATAAACCAACCTTTTTTCTGTGCAACAAATATGAAATGATTTTTTTATTATTATTTATTTTATTATCTATTATATTATTATTTTATTATTTAACTTAATAAGACTTAAATAGTAGTTCTACTTAAGACCTAAGTGGTAGTTTTACTTTATAATACCTAAATTGTAATTCTACAATAATAGAATCTAAAAGGTAGTTCTACTACTAATAAGACCTAAATGGTAGTCTACTTAATAAGACCTAAATGGTAGTTTACTTACTTAGACTTAAATGGTACTTCTACTAATAATAAGACCTAAATGGCAGTTCAACTTAATAAGATCTAAATGGTAGTTCTACTAATAATAAACCTAAATGGTAGTTCTACTTATGACATAAATGGTAGTTTTACTTAAGACCTAAATTGTAGTTCTACTTAATAAGGCTTAAATGGTAGTTCTATTTAATAAGACCTAAATGATAGTTCTACTTAATGATGCTAAAATGGTATTTCTTCTTAAGACCTAAATGGTAGTTCTGCTTAATAAGACCTAAATGGTAGTGCTATTAATAATAAGATCTAAATGATAGTTCTACTTAATTAGACTTAAATGGTGGTTGTATTTAACACCTCAATGGTTGTTCTATTTAATAAGATCTAAATGGTAGTTTTACTTAATAAGACTTAAATGGTAGTTCTACTTAATAATACCTAAATTGTAGTTTTACTTAATTAGACTTAAATGGCAGTTATACTTAATAAGACCTAAATGGTAGTTCTATTTAATAAATCTAAAATGTTAGTTCTATTTAATTAGACTTACATGGTAGTTCTACTTAATAAGACCTAAATAATAGTTTTACTTAATAAGACCTAAATAATAGTTTTACTTAATAAAACCTAAATGGCAGTTCTATTTAATAAGACTTAATGATAGTTCTATTATTGATATTTTAAGAATTCCTTTACTAGTTTAGATATGCATAATATATATATATATATATATATATATATATATATATATATATATATATATATATATATATATATATATATATATATATATATATATATATATATATTATATATATATATATATAATATATATATATATATATATATATATATATATATATATATATATATATATATATATATTATAGTATATATATATAGTGCTTGTAAAATCTAAAGTTTTTTTAATGATGAAAACACTACAATTACCGTTGAAAATATTTCTATTGTTAGATATAATTTGATAAATGAATACATTACTATTGTTAGATATAATTAGATAAAATTGGAAACATTACTATTATTTGATATAATAAGATGATATTAAAACATTACCATTATTAGATATAATTAGATAATTGAAAACATTACTATTGTTAGATAAAATTAGATAATATTGAAAGCACTACTATTATTAGATATAATTAGATTAATGAGAACATTACTATTATTAGAAATAATTAGATAATTTGAAAACTTACTATTTTTAGACATAATAAGATGATTGAAAGCATTACTATTGTTAGATAAAACTAGATAACAATGAAAACACTGCTATTATTAGATATAATTAGATAATATTGAAAACACTCCTTTTATTACATATAAAATTAAATAAGTAATTAGATAACTAAGATTAGCAGGTTCTTCAACAACAATAATACAAACATTTCAAATTCTAAAAAAAAGAAAGTGAGATTCACTAAACTATAGATAAACTCGTGTCTGATTTAGATGGTTTATAATTACGAACACGCGACAAATATATGACTGCTACAGGAGGAAAAAACTGAGAATTCAAAAATTTAATATTTCATTAAAAAATAAAAAGCTTTGAAACAATTAAAATAGATTCCTTTTTTTCATTTTTCTGAGTGAAGTACAGGTATATTTAGAGGTGTATAATTAAGATAGTTCTTTTTAGCCTGCACTACAATAGTGGTTACTTAATTGTTGGATGAAACAAATACTGGACTTTGCAGCTTTTCATCAGAATTTTCTAGTAGAAATTTTTTGAAGAGTATTTATATATCATTATGTAATCACACATTAAAACATATCTACTTGTGGTGGAAAACATTATTTTACATATCTAAAGTTCTAAGCTTATATGCATGGTTCATAGTTTAGAGTTCATAGTTCATAGTCTTTCATGATTCACTCTAGCTTGAACCTTCATGGTCGTATAATCTTTGTTTTAGCTTGAATAAATATTTTAAAAATTAAATTCTTAGCTATTAGAAACGTTTTCTTCCTTTAGAAGCCTAATTCAAAAACAGCAACTACTGAATATTAAATTTAAATATTTATTTAAAAAATAATGTTAAAAAATTAATTCATTTTTCAGTTACAGCTTTAAAGAATAATGAAATTAAAAGTAGGTCACCTCTGAAAATGACTTTGATTTTCAGGGGTGTCATAGTTTTGGTGTTCAGATGATAATTTGGTCTAATTAGCAGAAGTTAACCGTAGTACCCTTTGGATCTTCAGACTTCCAGGACTTTTATTTGAGTAGAGGAACAGACGAGTGGTAAATCGTGTCACGTTCCTGAAGATTTGTCGTGTTTGATGTTTTCTTCTACTTCTTTCTTTGTTCTTTTATCAATACATTGATAAAAATCTTGGCTCTTTCAGTAGCCAAACAAGCAGCAGATTTTACATGTAGAATTTCAAAAAAAAAATTATATTTTGTTTGTTGCTTAAATCTTCAGTAGCTTTTAATTTATTTGGTTGTACCCCTTTAGAAATTGTCATATATTAATTACTTATATAAAGCAAAACAATATCAAAATATAGTTTTTAAAGGATTTGGACTGTTGGTTCTTTGTACTTTCCTTTTGATAACAGTCCTGGAAAATGTTAATATCTAATCAATATTATAATTATTAAAATTAATTATTCTATCAAGTAGAATTTATAGAAGAACGTTCTTTCACCTAACCTTTTTCTGTTTCTCAATAAGAAATTCAAGTGTTTTATCATACAATTTCCAAAAATGGAGGGTTTTTAACATAAAGCTGGGATGACAAAAGCAATAAGACGCTCTAAAACAAAACAATAAACATTTCAATTTTAAAGAACATGGCTGACAAAAGCTCAGCTTATATGGTTGTTTTCATCAGAAAATAGGGAAAACTGTATTTTTTCAGTGGAGAAAAAGAATTATCAGATCAAATACGAGAATGAGGTATTAAAAAGGGCCAAAATTTGAGATATACTAATAATACATGATATACTTTGTTTTCTTAGCTCAGCCTAAATTATATCATTGTAAAGTTGAATGATGAAGAAATTCTAGGGACTCAACCCAGTCCTGCTCTCATTTATGGTTCTCATCATTTAAATTCTATTATTTACAGTTCTCATCATTTAAATGATATCCCTTACGGTTCTCATCATTTAAATAATATCACTTACGGTCTCTTCATTTAAATATTATCATCTATGGTTCTAATCATTTAAATAACATTTACGATTCTCATCATTTAAATACACTTACGGTTATCATTTAAATGCTATCTATCATTTAAAGTTCTCATTATTTGAATGCTATCATTTACGGTTCTCGTCATTTGAAAGTTGCTACTATTTATACAAACGATTCACTGTTGTAGAATATTACAGTCATATTAAAGTTATACTAAAGTACTGTACTCGTAGTTTACTAAAACGTCATAATTATTACATGATAAAATTATATTTTTTTAGCATAATAATTATAATTATTTCAAAAATCATAATCCACATGAATGAAAATAAATACTACTATACAGACGCTTAAGTTGCTTAAATACATTCACATGCAAAATCATACACACAAGCACATCCACACACATACACACCCACACATATTCTTCCGTTAAATTTATTTTTAGAAGAAAGTGTTGGAATTATTTTATTTTAAAAATACATTGGAAGTAATTTCATTAAAAGCATTTTAAATATTGGCATTTTTTTCTACCTTTTCAATCTAATTAACCTGGAATGCGAAAATTCTGCCCAATAATTTTAGTCGCTCTACTTTCTTTTCTCACGCGCACAACACACACACACACACACACACACGCACAAACACACACGCACACATTCACTCTCCCTCTCTCTCTCTCTCTCTCTCTCTATATATATATATATATATATATATATATATATATATATATATATAATATATATATATATAATATATATATATATATATATATATATATATATATATATATCCCCAAAAAATCCATGGTTCAATAGCAATTGTTCTCTTGTCCTTTGAGAGAGAGACAATGCTTATCGTGAATGGAAAAACTCTCTTCCTGTCATTTGCTAATTTTCATTCAACTCGGAATCGTTGCAAGGATATTTATCGAGGGGCTAAGGTTACTTTCACTGAGAGGAAGTGTGCTGACCTCCTTGGTTCTCCTACTGACAAATATTTCTGACCTCTTGTCAACATCTCTAATAACTTTTGGAAATCTGACTTTCCTGCTCTTATTCACTCCGATGGTTATTTAGCTAATACTCCTTCTGAAAAGGCAAATATCTTCGGCTTCCTTTTTTCACCTAATTCCACCCTGCTCGAGAATGGCATCCCTCTTACTACTCCTTCTTCTCTCAGGTGTTTCGTGTTTCTATCTGTAATTACTCATGATTGGGTGCATCGGATCTAGAAATCTATGAAAGTCAGGAAAGCTAGTGGCCCGGATGACATACTTCCCCGTGTTCTGAGAGAGTGTGTTTCAGAGTTGGCGCCTGTCCTCGTCCAACTCTACTTTCTATGCCTTAACACTAATGCTGTTCCTCAATACTGGAATCACGCATATGTTCAATTGATCTACGAGAAAGGCAGCCATTCAGACCACTCCACTTGTGTTCAATCTCCTTGAAATTCTCCTCAACTCACATATCCCGGATCATCTGGAGTCTCATTCCCTTCTTTCAGATCATCAGTATGGCTTTCAACGCTCTAGGACAACTGTATACATACTTTCCTATCTCACTGATTTATGATCATTTGCTCTTACGGGACTACTGGGAGTCTTATGTGGTGATGCTTGACATATCCAAGGCTTTTGATCGGGTATGGCATGCGTCACTGCTTTCTAAGCTCTTTTCCTTTGTGTTTCCTCCTTCTCTTTGCTTATTGATGTGTAGTTTTCTCTCAGATCATTACATTTCGGCTCTTGTAGATGGAGCGACATATTCTTTTATGATCAATTATGCATTCCTCCGGGTTCTGTTCTATCTTCAACTTCATTCTTACTTTTCGTTAACGATCTTCTCAACTGCACTTCTAACTCTTTTCACTCTTCTACCGATGACTCAACTCTCCATTATTCTACTCATTTCAAACCTGCTACCTTTTTTCCTTCTAGAGTTGCATCTTGTCTTCAGCTTTCCGATTTCATTCTTGCCGATCTGGACGGGATTTCCCGTCGGAGTCACTGTCTTCTACCCCACTCTTCTTCCACTCTTCTTTTTGCACTCTCAACTTCCCTATACACCTCCCTACACTTCTTCCTATATTCTTCCCAATCTATATCCTCCTTTGTACCCAAATATCTGTTAAAAGTATCCCTCTTTCATTTCACCATATTTCCCAACTCTTCATTCCTTCACTCCCTCCCTTTCCGTCTACAATTCTCTATTTTATTCACCTTCACACACTATTATCGCAACTTCCACTAAGACCCTCTGCCATTTATTCCGTTCCTCTTCCACCTCTCTACCTTACTTCCCATTTTCTTTTCTTATTCCTCTTAATTTGCCTCCTCTCTTCTCCTCTTTTTCCAACCTTAAAACTCATTTCCCAATCTACTAAGAATTTTCATTTACTACCTAACTTACTCTTAAAACCTACCTGTTAACCTAAAACCAAATATGCTATTCTCCCAATCTACTATGAATTTTCCTTAATTACCTAACTTACTCTAAAACCTTCTTGTTAACTTAAAACCTTACAACTACTCCTCTCCTAAGCTAATTATTTAAAAAAAAAAAAACAACTTATTCTAAAATAAACAAAAAAAAGCTAAAAGTATATACTTATCTGATCACTAAAGGTTGATATAGTTTAAAACAAACAAGAAAACATCACCACTTTTAATAACACTAATTCATTCACTATTAATAAATATGTGGTAAATCTGGTCTGATTTTTGACGTTCTAGTGGTCATGAATGTTTCCTTCCTCAAATTCTCTTGATTCTTTATTAACAATATTTGTCAGCCACAAAAAGCAATGCCAAAAAGAGCTTTTAAAATCAGTAAATAGTGTATCTATTATATAATAGATACACTATTTATTAAGAGCTTTTAAAGATAATTATCTACAGGAATTTTAAAAATATGGTAAAATCTGGTTAACTTGAAATTTTGTACATATAAATGCTACTACATACAAACATCAATTGAAAATTACCACTTAGTGTCTCAATTGATAATTAAATTTGATTGGCTGTCAAGATATCATCAAGTAAATCTCACAATTACTCATGACACAAAAAAAATATACTATCATGGGTAAAGCATGGCAGGAATAAATCTTGAAACCCAGTGTGAAACATCGCCTTCACTTCGCAACAAGGCAATATATTTTTCTGTTTTTGTGACTGGGCTTCCAGCGCCCATAGCTTGAGAAAACCGCTTAATGTAATTTAATTTTTAAAGTAAAGAACCATTAATGAAAGTGCCTAAATATGCCAAATTTTCATACTCTAGCAGATTTTCTATCAATATCTCATTTTTACCTGTTATTATCATCGTGTAATAATATTTATATTAATGAATTATTACTATACACCCTTAACACTCAAATCGTAACATTGTTCAAGATTTTGTACTCACAACTTCATTAAATAAACCTTAGAATAATAAATTAAGCTGGAGAGATGAATTCGTTACTCCAGATATTTATTTTATGTTCTTACAACAAAAGAATTAATTTTTTAGGCAATTTTAGTTAAAAAAAAATTTTTTAGACATAAATAACTGAGAAATTCACTGTGAATTTCACACAAGAATTGGAAATAATGTTTCGTAATTTCGCATACTGGTATAAAACGGTCTAACGTAAAAAGAATTTTTTTTTCCCGAATGAATGAATCTTTCGAATTTGAAGTGGATATTATGACATCCTTCAATCGAATCCTTTTTTTTTTTTTTTATAGACCAAATTCAATGACCAATTAATTAAAAGGTCAAATAAAACTTTAAATTTCGTTCTTTTAACAAATTCTTCTAAACTTTTTAAAAATTGTCTTAGAACTTTAAAAAACTTAAAACAGAAAATAGCTTTAAAAACAAACAACAACACACACACACACACACACACACACACACACACATATATATATATATATATATATATATATATATATATATATATATATATATATATATATATATATATTATATATATATATATATATATATTATATATATATATATAT
>SEYY01010065.1:37500-47500 GCA_009176605.1 Armadillidium nasatum
GGAGGGTCTGCAAATAAACAAATCAATATATATATATATATATATATATATATATATATATATATATATATATATATATATATATATATATATATATATATATATATATATATATATATATATATATATATATATATATATATATATAGGGTTGCACCGATAACCAAGTGGCCTATTACCGATTATCGATTAATCGGCCTTTCATCAATTACACCTAATAATTTAAATTAATACTGAGAAAAAGCAGTTATCAACATTATTATTTATTACTAATAACTATGCATGTTTTCATTATTAATGTAAATCATTTTTATTGCTTACTTTTCAGATATATAAAAAAATAAAAATTTAAAATTTTAAAGATAACTCTAGATTCTAGAATCTCGATTATAGAGATATAAATAATTAAATAGTAATTAATTAAATAGTAATTATAACGAAAGCAGTATGTCAACCAGTTATTGTTGGAAGTATTTTGATGTTCATCCTAAGGATAAACAGTAAATGTATTTTTAAATTATGTAAAGCCACCATATCAAGAGGTGGCAAATCTGAAAAGAGTTCTACAACGACAAATATGTTGAACCACATTAAGAAAATTCATTCAGATGAAGCAAAAGCTGAAACGGATAAGCTGAAAAGGCAATATGATTGGTCACAGCCAAGTACTTCAGAAGCAAGGTGCAGCAACTATGAGCCTCCAAAAAAAGTTCAACCAACTATACAATCAGTTTTAGTAAAGAGTAAAATTTGGAATATTAACGATCACAAGTCCCAAGAGATACATTATTTGATAGGAGACATGATAGCTGTTGATATTCAACCATATTCTTTAACATCTGACATTGGATTCCAAAGGCTTATTGCAAAACTCTGTCCTAATTACAGAATTCCATCAAGAAAATATTTCACAGACTTAATCCCGGATATATTTATGAAAGTAAAAGCAAAAATTCAGACATCGCTCGATGAAATTAGCAGTCTTTCTTTGACCACAGACATTTGGACAGCTTCAACAAATAATGCTCCATTTCTGAGTGTGACATGCCATTGGCTTTCAGATGAGTTTGAACAATAGAGCTGTGCTTAGAGTTGTTCCTTTCCCTGGTTCACATACAGCTGAATTAATAAGTGAACAACTACACATTGTTCTGAATGAGTATAAGATCTCCAACAAAATTTTTCTTGTACTACGAGTTTCCGCCGCAAATATGGTTGGTGGTATGAGGAAGTGTGGTGTACAGTCACTATCATGTTTCATACGCACATTGCAACTTTCAGTAAATGATTCAATATTTTCGCAAAAGGCTGTGAGCAATATAATTGCAAATAACAGAAAAATAGTATCACACTTTAATCATTCTTCATTAGCGATTAGCAAATTAACTGAAATCCAGGAGCAGCTTAAATTGGACAAACATAAACTGATTCAAGATGTGTCTACTCGCTGGAATTCAACATATAATATGTTGAAAATAAATTTAGAACAGCTAAAAGCTCTTATAATGTATGCTGTTGACAATGACATTCCAACTTTATCAAGTTACCAATGAACAATTGTTGAAAAAGTTGTCCAGTTATTAAGTCCATTTGAAGACATCAACAAAGAATCAAGTAACAGAACATCAACTATATCAATGATAATCCCTACAATATTAGCTCTCAGATTATTTCTATTAAAAGCTACCAAACCTACTGGTGAATTTAGTGGAATTATTTCAACTGTTGAAGAATTCAGTGCATCAACTGAAAAAAGATTTGCATCATACATAAATGAAAAATTTCTGTGCTTGGCTACATTTTTCGATCCCAGATTTAAATTGAAATTTCAAAAGGATGACATTAAAGAAGACACTATTAAGAAATGGGTTATGGATATTGTAGAACATCAATCTGAGATAAATTCTATTGATAGTCAAACAGGAGACAGCTCTTCTAATGATGATCAAGATAATGAAACTTATGAAAGTGTACCTAAAACTGTTTCCCTTTCAAAACTGTTAGATGATTTTGAGTCAAATAAGCCTATGAAAATAAATTCAGACTTAGACGTTGCAAGTACAACAGATGTGCAACCCAAACCCAAGAGGAGTTAAATCTGTTACTCGTAGATGCGCAAAGGAACTGGATCAATATTTAACTCTACCAACACTTCAAAGAAGCGAAGACCCATTACTTTGGTGGAAAAAGACACGGGAGACTTTACCAATATTGAGCAATTTGGCTTCAAAATATCTAAGCGCACCACCATCATCTGTTGAGAGTGAAAGACTTTTTAGTACTATGAACCTACAAGGAAAAGGCTGTGTCCTGAAAATGAGGAAACTCTTATGTTTCTGCATTATAACTTAAGAGTATTGAACTTTAAATACTGATGAGCTTGAGAGCTTAGATAGAAGACAACATGAATTGAAGAGGCAACAGTATAAACAGAAAACATGGAAAACTGCCAAAATTTAGTAGTATTTTTATGCAATTTGTATGTATGTATTTGTAGTATTTGTATTAATAATGAGTCAATTGTAATATGCTAATGTTTCATAATTTATGAATGATTTCTTAATAAAGTCAAAAAAAAAAAAAAAAAAAAAGGCAAAAGCCATAATAGCAGCCAGGCACAAAATGACAAACAATTTGGGAATTATATTGGTATTGTTATTTGTTACTGTGTCGAAGCTATCTGATGATTAACTTGGCAGTTATAAAATAGTCTTGTAAAGGTTGGTTTGTTCTGGTAAAGGATTTAAGCAATCGGCCGATTAATCATGTGAATAGCCGATTACCGATTAATCGGTAATATGGCCGATTAGGCCGATTACTGATTATCTGCCGATTAATCGGTGCATCCTTAATATATATATATATATATATATATATATATATATATATATATATATATATATATATATATATATATATATATATATATATATATATATATAATAGAAAATGTGGAGATATATCAAAAGTAGCCCAATTATATATGGCAAGATAATATTATTACTACTACTTACTACTACTACTACTACTAATAATAATAATAATAATAATAATAATTACTCACAATGAACTTGTAAAGTGACGTTGAGCGTCATTGGCGTTTCGAGCAAGGTCGCTCGTGAACTCCGACATTCGAGTGTCGAATTGTCGTCCTTCTCACTCAGTCGAATCCTGTAGGTGTTGATGACCCTCTTCTCTTCATATATCATGGAATCATCGACAGGTTCCCCGTTTCTGTACCAGATGACCCAGGGACGGGGGTTTCCCCCCCTCACGAAACAGGTCAGATCTTGATTTTTTCCTGCTTGCAGAATTTGACCTGCTTTTAAACCTTTTATGATTGGTGGGTCAGGTAAATCTGAAATATATATATATATATATATATATATATATATATATATATATATATATTATATATATATATATATATATATATATATATATATATATATATATATATATATATATATATATATATATATAGATATATATAGATAGATAGATAGATAGATAGATAGATAGATAGATAGATAGATAGATAGATACATAGATAGATAGATAGATAGATAGATAGATAGATAGATAGATAGATAGATAGATAGATAGATAGATAGATAGATAGAGAGAGATAGAGAGAGATAGAGAGAGAGAGAGAGAGAGAGAGAGAGAGAGAGAGAGAGAGAGAGAGAGAGAGAGAGAGAGAGAGAGATTTACATTAATCTTTAAGTGTCCCTTTAAATATATGCAAGTTACGAGCTCAGAAAGAACTGCGTAATTAAAAACAAATGCTCAGTCTTAATCAAAAGTACTCGTAGTTTAAATTCTCATTATTGTTAGAGTAGCTCAAATGAAATTCAATAAAACCTTAGATTTGAGATTAGCGAAATAGTGTAAAACAGAAGAATTATCATTGGTAACCAATACCCCAAGAAACGCAATCTTAAAGGAACTGACAGAAATAAATAGCTTAAGAGTCCTGGAGGAAGATGATGCTGGTCTCATTGACAGGTTATATCCCTTACTGGGAGTGGACGAATAAGTAAATAAATTTATTATCCTTAACAATACTTAAAAATTCTATTATAAAAATATAACGGATAAAATTTGAATCCTCAGGATCGAGAATGGAGTCGAACTTATTTTCATTTCTAAACTTCTTCTTACAATATCTATCCTTCCATCCGACTTAATTTCAAGTCTGTCTTTAGTTGTGGTTATAGAAGGACATCCTTTTAAGCACTCGATAATGACATTCTCAGGATTTGTCAAGTACTAGACACCTGTCTCCCTTTTGAAGTTTTTTTTAATTAATTTTAAAACTTTTGCTTCAAACGAGGTAAAATTAAAATAAGAATATCTGTGGCGGAAATAGGAATCAAGAATGTGCGCGAGATTAATTTAAAAAATAAATAAAATATTATACATGTAAATAAAACAATAGTTAAAATTTTAAAAATATGAACATTTGTGCAAAAATTTTAAAAACTTTTTTTTTTTTTTGCAGTTTTTTTTTTTTTTAGGGGGGGATTGTTTGTTGCAGTTCCGGAATGCACAAGTAATCGTAACCTACCGGACTGATCATGTGTAATGTTCAATGTTATTCAATGTCTTGCAACCTTTAAAAGAATGTCCCAAGTGAAAACAATTTTCAATTTCTATCGTGCGTCAATATATTTATCTATTCATCCATAATAATGCCTCTTCCTATTAATAATTACTATACAACGACAACCCATCTCCATTTGTGTTGCCCATTTCCCTATTGCCTGTCACTCAGACATGAAAGCCTTCTTAGCCAACTTCTCATTTATTCTAAGCAAGTGTTCGTACCATCTAGGTACCCCTTCGTTCGTTCTTTCCACCAGACATCTCTCCTAAGAGCACAAATCAATTATTATTTCATTTCTAATCTTGTCTCTTCCATTTACCTTGCAAATGTCCCATAAACCTTTCATTTCCCGAGTCCCAATCCCTTTTTCATTCATCTTCGAATTTAATGTCCATCTCTCCTCATATTCATCCAGAACAACTTCAACAAAAATAAACTCAAATTTTTTCATTTTTACCTTAATAGATAAAATTTATACTTTATATATATATATATATATATATATATATATATATATATATATATATATATATATATATATATATATATATATATATATATATATATATATATATATATATATATATATATATATATATATATATATATATATATATATATATTATTATATATATATATATTTATATTCATTATCCGTAAAGAAAACATTGATGTTTCCAAAGTTCATTACGTCAAAGGCTTAATTAAGTTTTCTTTTGATAATGCAGTTGGTGAATGAGCCTACAAATTGTCTCTAACAACGTTATGCAATTGATTTATCACCCTATCCAAATTCATAATCGACTTATAGATTTACCCAATATGAAAGATGTCTCATAACATTTCTAATCCTCCCACTTATACTGTTTCTTTTTCTATCTTTGGGATTATCCAGTTACCGTCTAATCTCTACATCCAGTTCAATCTCTTCATAAGGAACAGCACCGCCTTAGCAAGGAGAGGATTTTGAAACTTAAGTGTTTCAAATTTGCAAGACTTACGTTCGTGCTACTTTGACATTCTTTGCAATAATCATTGCTTAGAGGGAAGGGATTCTCAAAGATCAACCGTGTGATTCTCTTTCTCTTCAAGTAGAATTCCTAAACCTTGGTTTAATTATACAAGTTATCATGTGTTTGACTCAAGGCTGCTGCCGTTAGGAGATTATGCCATCCTTCAAACTTCAAAACCTCGTTCTTTTTTTTATTTCTATGCTAAGATATATTCTGCGTAACACTAACAACTTATTTCTCCAACTATTTTTTTTGTAAGTCATATTAAAAACTTTCGAAGAGTCATACACAAATCATTATTTTCTAGGCTTATCCTTTACGTTATCTATTCTTCTTTCTAATTTCTTTTACGATTGTTCTATACCTATGCAGCAACTGTCGTAGGCTATCATCATTTATAATATCATAGAGTTATTATGAATATTATAGAGATAATGTCATAGAGATATTTTTGGTCTGTACTAAGTTGCATAACAATATCTTCGGGGATCTGTGTAATTTTGGAGTGTACCGGACGAAAGTTAATTATCTCACATTTAGTTAAATCTTTTTGAATTTCATGTCCAATAGTGCCTTGAAAGGTATGAGGTCCTGATGGTTTCCCATCTCTTATCTGAAAAACATGCCTGAATTGGAGCTCATTAGCATGGAGAAGGGAAATTAGTTACTTTATAGGCCTTTCAAGATACATTTCAATCAATCTGAACTCTCTACTTACTTTACCAGTGTTAATTGGAGCACCATCCCACAGGAGAGCTTTGAGATAATCTATTTTATCAGAGTATATTAGAAAAGTTATAATTTCCTCAGAAATACAGCGAGCTGTTCCATTATCTGGAGTAACATGAGTCAGATGTATATCACATGGTTCTTTCACAATAACATAGTGCTCTTCGTGCTCCATTACTTCTTTAGTTTTTATATTGTATTTTCTTCCATCAATTTCTCGAAGATAATCATCATTATTATTACTATCTTCCATTTTCATTCTCTTCTCTTCAGCAACTTTTACGACTTCTGTGCTAGTTGACGGAATACTACTATTTATATTAATGACCCTTTTCCTGCCCCTACCAACACTTTTACTAGTGTGACTTGCTAACCTCTCCATCCTAACTTGAGTTCTTGTCCTGACACTAGTCGTTGCCCTGTCAATTGGCCCAAGTTGATTTCGTCGTTCTTTCAGTCCCACAAAAGATTCCCATTCAATCATTGGGATTTTATCTTTACACCTACAGTCTTATATAAACTTTGAAATATTATAATTCAACAAAACTAAAACTAATAAAATTTCTTTAAGTTATAGGTCGGATTTGTACGCAAAATACAAATGTGTGTTCATATGAGAAACTGTGCGACTAAGGGTATCTGTATTTAGAACATTACATACAATATTGAATCCATTAATTAATTAGCTGGTAGATTTTCCGGGTCGAATTTTAGGACGAAATTTTAAAAATATCTCTATTTCCATCAAAATAGGGGGATCGTGCGAATGAGGGGTAGGGATGATAGCACAAATGCAATATTTCACAGTGTTAAATTATCATTCAAAAGTCCCCTCATAGTGTGAAATTTAGAAATTCAACAAAAGTATTAGTTTCAACACGCCCTATATATATATATATATATATATATATATATATATATATATATATATATATATATATATATATATATATATATATATATATATATATATATATATATATGTGTGTGTGTGTGTGTGTGTGTGTGTGTGAGTGTGTGTATGTGTACGTGCGTACTGTGAGCGTGCGTGCTCAAAATTAGAATGAAGAAAAAAAAATAATTTTTCAACGTCTTATGAAATATTTTTATATTGCAACCGTTGCTTTTTTTGTGAGGGGGGGGGAGTGGGTCACAACTTGAAATTTCCTCTCCCCACATCCCCCCTACCAAGTCATCATTCAAAAATATTCAAAACTCTTTTATAAAACTGTTTTCTCTTTTTATTTTTTTTTATTTTTTAAATCTCTACAAGTTTAATATTAAACTTTTATTAAGATTAACATTGATAGATAGATAAATTGAAATATAGATAGATAGATAGATAGATAGATAGATAGAGAATAAAAGAGATGAAGAAATAGAAGAATAAAAAAGAGAGACATTAGAAAGTGAGTGGAAAAATTTGTGGAGAGTTAGAGAGAGAGAGAGAGAGAGAGAGAGAGAGAGAGAGAGAGAGAGAGAGAGAGAGAGAGAGAGAGAGAGAGACAAGTTGAAAAATTAAGGATTGATAGAGAAAGACTGAGAGAGAGAGAGAGAGAGAGAGAGAGAGAGAGAGAGAGAGAGAGAGAGAGAGAGAGAGAGAGAGAGAGAGAGAGAGAGAGAGAGAGAGAGAAAGAAGTAAAAAATTTAAGGGTGGAAAGAAAAAAAAAATAATTATATATATATATATATATATATATATATATATATATATATATATATATATATATATATATATATATATATATATATATATATATATATATATATATATATAGAGAGAGAGAGAGAGAGAGAGAGAGAGAGAGAGAGAGAGAGAGAGAGAGAGAGAGAGAGAGAGAGAGAGAGAGAGAGAGAGAGAGAGAGAGAGAGAATGAAAAAGTAAGTATAAGAATTAGGGATTTAGAGTGAAATGAGAGAGAGAGAGAGAGAGAGAGAGAGAGAGAGAGAGAGAGAGAGAGAGAGAGAGAGAGAGAGAGAGAGAGAGAGAGAGAGAGAGAGAGAGAGAGAGAGAAAGTAAGTTGAAGAATTAGGAGTGGATAGAAAGAGGGAGGGAGAAGAGACAGTGAGAAAGTAAGTATAAGAATTAGGGATGGATAGAGAGAGAGAAGAGAGGAGAGATTTTAAGTGGAAGAATTAGGGGTGGAGAGAGAGAAAGGGAGAAAGAGTGAGAGGGAGACAATGAGAAAGAAAATAAGTGGAAGAATTTGGCATGGATAAAGAGAGAGAAGAGAGAGAGAGAGAGAGAGAGAGAGAGAGAGAGAGAGAGAGAGAGAGAGAGAGATTCAGAGAAAGTGAGAGAGAGAGAAAGTGAGAGAGAGAGAAAGTGAGAGAGAGAAAGAGAGAATGAATAATTAACGAGTTTTTAACCTTCAAGGGTAATTAACCCCAAAATCCAAATCCAAATAAGCTTATCACTAATTTGCAGATCAACATGAGAAGTATTTAAAAAAATTAGAAACCTGGCAACATTTATAAGAGTAAATAAAAAAGGAAAAGAAGTAAATAAATATCTGGCATCCTTTGTATGAGAAAATAAAAAATAATAAAAATACTAACCTTTGTATGGAAGTAAATAAAAAGGAGAAAAAATTTTAAAGACTGCTAACCTTTACAAGAGTAAATAAACAAAAAAAGGAAGAAAAAAAATCTGGCAACCTTTCTAGAATAAAAAAGGGGGAAAAATAAAAATCTGCCAAATTTTATGAGTAAATGAAAAAGAAATAAAAATCTAACAACCTTTATAAGAGTTTATAATATAAATGATGAAATTAAAATCTAGCAATTTTTGTAAAAGTTAATGGAAACAATCTGGTAACCTTTATAAGAGTAGATAAATAAAGGAAAAAAAAACTGTTTATATAAGGTCTTAGGAGTCGTTTACAAGAAAATCCGACTTCAGTTCCGATACCGATTCCGAATATTACGGACTTCCAATCCTTTTTCTGGCTTCGATTTTAACTATTTCTAACGATTTAAGATCAACAAATTTCATTATATGATCCACGTAAATTGTAATCCGAAAAGACAATTTTAGTGACCCGCTTAGCAATATTTTATTCTTTATAAAGTAATATATATATATATATATATATAATATATATATATATATATATATATATATATATATATAATATATATATATATTATATATATTTTTTTTTTTTTATACAATACTCCATTCCCGCATGATGTAGGGTAGAGTCAATTGCAGAAATTTGACATTCCTGCAATTGTACATGGGAATAAATCCTGGCTGAAAGGGTTCCCAGACCTTAAAACCTATATTAAAGTCCTATATATTAAATTTTTTCTTTTACCTTTGGTCAATATCATTCTTCTCGCAAAACTCCACAAACTCTGCAACTTCAGGGAGAAGATCTGAAGCTATTCAGTAGCCTTCTCTTTTCCTCTTCTCTTTTCTCTCTTCTCTCTCCGATCTCTTCTTTTCTCTTTTCTCTCTTCTCCTCTCCTCCTCTTCTCTTCTGACTTCCTTGTGATGCTCCTATCTTTTCTTCTTCCCATCTGCTTCCAAGCACATTCACGACGGCAGCCGAATCATATATATATATATATATATATATATATATATATATATATATATATATATATATATATATATATATATATATATATATATATATATATA
>SEYY01010065.1:52500-55000 GCA_009176605.1 Armadillidium nasatum
TATATATATATATATATATATAATATATATATATATATATATATATATATATATATATATATATATATATATTATCAGAATAAGCAGTTGAAAATTAGAGAATCCTGTCCTCGCCTAAAAACGATCTTGTCCAGAAAACTTTGAACATAAAATTGTAATTTTCGAATCATTGAAGAATGTGGTCCGAAAAGAAAGTTATTCATGTTAAAGAAAAGTTCCGAAGTGTTCAATATATTTATGATTTTTTTAACTATGATGATCAATTCTTTATCCTTGATGAGTTTAAGATGGTATGTGAAGATGTGAAGAATGTGCATTGCAGTGGATTAGTAGGTTGTCGATTAAGTTTCAAGATGGAATTAAATGATGTTGAGATTCATCGTATACCATTCAAACAACCTGAAGAAATTAGTGAAATGGAGATGGCTTCCAGATTTGAAGTTGTTTCATCGTATAACAAAGAAACTAGCATACAGAAAATTATGATAGAATTTTATATTATTCATAGATAAAATTATTAAATATTATCTGTTATTGATTTGTAATTATTATTTCCTTTTATTTTTTGTTTCATTAAAAACTAACTAAATAATAATTAAAATTAAATTTTTCCTATTATATTTTCTATTTCAAATAGTTGGACATCGCTTTTCATGATAATAATACGCCTATACGCTTATTTAAACCCAAAAATTATATCCATAATAGTTTACCCTAAAAATTACAATTCATGGAAAACAGGAAGAACTTATGTATATATATATATATATATATATATATATATATATATATATATATATATATATATATATATATATATATATATATATATATAATATATATATATTTTATATATATTATATATATATATATATATATATATATATATATATATATATATATATATATAATATATATATATGGCAAATTTTGGCTAAAAGACCAATATAGGAATCGCAATATTTCAGGAACTATATTAGGATAAAACTTATAATATATATTATGCTAATATATTAAGTAGTAAAATTAGATATAAATAGTAAATATATATATATATTATTATATATATATATAATATATATAATATAATATTATAATATATAATATAAATATATAAATATAATATAAATATAATATAAATATATATATAATATAATATATTTATTATACATATATATATATCATTATATTATATATATATACAATATATTGGGTACATAATAATATATTATTGGTTATGATATCTTTACCATATATAAAGTATATATATATATAATTTAATTTAGCGTTATTTTTAAGCTATAACATATTTATTTAATTGTCAAATAACACAAATATTGTTTAAATTATGATTTGTTCAAAATTATACTATAAAAGACTTAAAAAATTATGAATTTAAACGACATAAAATGGAAGATACTTCCAATAAATATACAGAATTTCTATAGGAAATATGAGGAGTAACATCTTTCGGTTATAACTAGAACCACAGTTTAAAAATGTGACCTCATCCATGAGCGTTGAATTTAGGAAAGACTTTTTTTTAGTAGAAAAGGCTTAAATGCTGTAGCTTATTATAAGGTAAACTTTGTATACTATTCAAAAGACCTGAAGAGATAAGTAACAGAGAGATTAATAGTGTATTAGACCATGTTCACTGACACACGAAAAATGTTCACTAAATCTGAGTTTTTATTTTAATTTGCAAATAAAATCATTAAATGTTGATTTTTCCATTTTTGAGTTTTACAACTTTAATAATAATAACAGTAATAATTCAAATTCAAAAATTTTTATTCATTGAACGTACACTGTAATTTACAAAATGCGGTAGGTCCTATGCTACTAACTAACTAATATTACTATTCATAACGACAATAATACAATAAATAATATTACAATAAAAACAACAATGGTAATAGTAATGAAATGACTGTACAGTTCTCAGAAAAGGGACTTCTAAGGGGATACACAGTGGTTTCCATTGAGCCCCAAGGTTTAGTAGTTTAAACAAGTTATTTAATTTTATTATTAAAAGTAAATACTAAAATGGTGCATATAACAAAACGGGGGATAAAGATCATGCTAATTTGTACAATTATCTTATAAATTAATAATAATGAAAATAGTGATAATATTAATAATTTAATATCAATAATATTAAGATAAATATTATAAGTAATAGTGATGGGAAAAAGAAGATATTCGCTAGTACGATAATGATCGAAATATTATAATAATAATCATAATAATTGTGGTAAGGAAGTACTAATACTATTATCAACCATAATAAGAATAACGATGATGATAATAATGTTTGTATTAGCAACGATAATGAGGCTTTTTATACTGATTTCAAAGCTAATTTACATTTGAGAGTATTAATAGTAATATCAAAATTAATGTAAATACAATATTAACCTTAGCAATAAAAATTACAATCCCAGTAATAGTAATAATTAATGATAATTTTAATAATAAAATAATGATAATAATGATA
>SEYY01010065.1:65000-66801 GCA_009176605.1 Armadillidium nasatum
GAGGATGGGAAAGATGGGTGGAGAGAGAGAGATAGAGAGAGAGAGATATATATATATATAGAGAGAGAGAAAGAGAGAGAGAGAGAATAGCTTATTGAGAATGCTGTTGAATACAATTTTAAAAGGAAAAAAAAATCCAACTAAAGTTGCAAAGATTTCTTTGCGTTGCTCATTTCTATAATTTTTGTACTTTTTTGGCATCACATTATTTATTATTGCTTCTTTTGACAACATTAGTCCACAATTAATATTATATATATATATATATATATATATATATATATATATATATATATATATATATATAATATATATATACTATATATATTATAACAACAATTAGAGCCCTTCGCACAATACCGGATGCACACCCACAACCCCTCAACAACACCTACCTAATGAAACCAAAATACTACCTAAAAACCACTCGAAATGATAGGCACTCAATCTAGCAAAAACCCTTCTACCCACACACCCCTGCCACCAATTCTCCTCACAACCGAACACAGACTAAAACAACCACTATCATCCACAGCTACGTTCTACAAACCAATCCTAAATCACATTCCCCCCCCATCCCCTCCCAACACCACAATAACAAACATATTCACTCAACTAACCATTCCTATTGACAAACAGACCACCAAACAACATTCTTAACACACACCCTCACGAAATAAATCCACTTCAACAACCTCCAAGACCTCACAAATCTCATTAGCAAGATTGAGATATGGGCACCATCCAAACTTACAATAATACAAACACAAATTCAATATAAACTATACAACATCTCCCACTTGCACCAGATGCGGAAAGGCCCCGCAGACCGTGTCACACTTCCTGTTACTCTGTCCTTCTAATTCTCGCCCCAGAATCTTCTGGGACATCTCTGCCTTGAGTGATCTCTGGAGGAGGCCGACTGCGGTGGGCTCATTAGCGAATGTGGCCGCCCAACATGGGGTGTTTAGGGAGAAGGTAGAAGTAATAATTATATATATATATATATATATATATATATATATATATATATATATATATATATATATATATTATATATATATATATATATATATATATATTTAATCATTTACTAAAAAGGCAAAAATGGCGAATTTAATTAAAGATTGGGCAAATAATAATAATAATAATAAAATAATAATATAATATAATAATAATAATAATAAATAAAAAAAAAAAAACACAAATGAATAGTTCTGACATTTATAGAATCGTAAAATCTTTTGCCTTTTTAAAAAAATAAATAAATAAATAATTAAATAAATAAATATTCAAATAAATAAATAATTAAATAAATAAATTTTTAAATAAATAAAAAATTTAAAAAATATCATAACTTTATTCTATAGTAATAAAAAATGAAAATATTATCAAGAAGATTTTCATAACTTGGTATTCGAATTCTGATCCTGTTAATATATTTCGATTGGCCAATTGCCATATAATCGTTCAACATAATTTAAGTGATAATCGTTCAGGTGAAGCTCAACTTCAAATTTTAGATGTTCTTTTAAGTACATCATAAAAGGACTTATGATTCACACATTAATACAAAACTCTCTCTTCTCTCTTTCTCTGTCTCTGTTACAGAAAGGAATTGTTCTAGAAACTACCTATAGAGTGCGTGCAGGAGTGAGCATAGATGTCAAGTGAGAGGTTATTGAGTCTGACAGAGAAAGTACAAGATTGTGGGGAAAGTAGTGCCATGCTCGTTCTTTCTATAAGGAGTAGGTGTGTGACTGGAGTTCAGAAGAGCCGTGTTCGTTGTAATTGCGATACT
>SEYY01010066.1:2500-14676 GCA_009176605.1 Armadillidium nasatum
GGAATTCTAAATTGCAAAATAAAATCCTGGATTATTATAAACAGGATACATGCCACAAGTGTCTTATGTCCTGTTTATAAATTCCCTGTTTTCATATACTTTAAATACCCTAATAATAAACTGCTCTATTAATGATCTATTTAATATGCATAACTATTGCCTTGATAGACAAGTATTCAGCATTATATAATCTGTAAATATATTTTTTTTACAATTTTATATCAGGATACTAGAATACATCTGCCCCAAAGGGTTTAAATGATAATAATAAAAAAAATACAGAATAGATTTTTTTTTTATATATATATAGTTTTGTTTTTCTATTTTTTGTTATTATTTATCTTATCTTACTTCTTTTTTGTTCTTGTTTTTCTTATCCTTCTTTCTGTTCTTCTTCTTGTTCTTATCATTCTTCTTTTTGTTCTTATTCTTATTATCCTAATCTTTCTTTTTTGGGTTTCTGTTGTTATTTTATATTTGTTTTGTTCATATTTAAGTTCTCCTTAAGTTTCTAGTTTTTGTTCTTTCTTCTTTTTGTTTGTTTTTATTTTACCTCTTTTTGTTCTTTTCATAGTTCTTCTTAACTTTCTACTTTTTGTTCTTATCTTCTTTTATGGTTTTTGTTCTTATTCTACTTCTTTTAATCTTGTTTCTAATTCTTCTTTACTTTCTATTAAAATTGTTCCTGTTCATCTATTAGCATTGATCAACTCAAGAAAGGAAATAAATATAGTAGAGGCAGATCCTTCATATCCTAAGTACATCCTTAGCGTATTAATAAAACAATTTCAAGTATATCCTGAATATTACATTTAAATAATGGCTACATTTAATATCTTTTCCCCATCACATTCATGAATAATTAAATAGCTCGCTTTTATCCCTTGTGTTTCTCCTTTTCACCCTAAACGCTTATAAATTTACCCGCGAAAAATTAAAAAATAAAACAGCAATAAATTTGCCCGCGAAAAAAATTACAGAAAATAGAAGTGAGAAATAGAGTAAACATAAATTATTTTTTTTAACCTACTAAAAGTAAAGAGTATTTATTATTATTATTATTATTATTATTATTATTATTATTATTATTATTATTATTATTATTATTATTATTATTTAATTAAATTTTTTATTTAAAAATTAATTTATTAAAAAAAAAAAAAAATTATAATATTTTAAATAATAATAATAATAATAATAATATATAATAATAATAATAATAATAATAATAATAATAATAATAATAATAATAATAATAATAATAATAATAATAATAAATAATAATAATAATAATAATAATAATATAATAATAATAATAATAATAATAATAATAATAATAATAATAATAATAATAATAATAATAAATAATAAATATTAATTATATATATATATATATATATATATATATATATATATATATATATATATATATATATATATATATATATATATATATATATATATATATATATATATATATATATATATATATATATATATATATATATATATATATATATATATATATATATATATATATATATATATATATATATATATATATATATATATATATATATATATATATATATATATATATATATTATATATATATATATATATATATATATATATATATATATATATATATATATATATATATATATATATATATATATATATATATATATATATATATATATATATATATATATATATATTACGAACCCATGTTCACTGACATTTTTTAAGATAAAGGTCAGTACAACTACTTGTTCAGTATATATTTACACTATATATATATATATATATATATATATATATATATATATATATATATATATATATATATATATATATATATATATATATATATATATATATATATATATATATATATATATATATATATATATATTATATATATATATATATATATATATATATATATATATATATATATATATATATATATATATATATATATATATATATATATATATATATATATATATATATTATATATATATATATAATATATTTAAGGCTTTAATACTGTGTACCGATAAATTCTATCGCGCGAATATGAGTGTCAATATTTATGAAGATGATTTTCCAAAATGTTTTGCTAAGGTGATATTCTCAACTCTATAAATTCATAAATCAAACAAACAAATAGCTTCGATATTTAGCATATAGTTTTTTAGATGTGTCGGAAACGGGGGCTGTAGTTAAATCTATTAGAGATGAATTACGTGAAATAGGAGAATATGAAGAGGAATCGATTAATGAAATTAATGAAATTGGAGAACCTTGCGAAGATAGGAATTATTCACCGCCGAGGACGAGATCGAGGGGGTCGGTGCCTGAGCTTGCTAATGTGCAAGAGAAAATCATAGAGTATGAAAAGAGAACGGAAGCGAGAAGAAGAGCTTCTACAAGAGACTAATGATGTTTTGTTAGAGATTAGCTGCGCAAATCTCTGAGGGGGAGTAATGTGAGAGGCTGCATTTTTAAACAAAAAACCAACTAAATAGTTGTAGAAGTCGTGCGCGATTTTCAGTTGCGGAGAACCTTTTTTGAGAATTACTCTGTGACAAATTTAAAGGAGAATTTATGAAAATTGTAGATAAAATTAGCGCTAACAGTTTGAAAATAGTGGATTGCTTCTGAAAAAGTGAAGTTACCATTCTTAGTTGGCGAAGATATCATTCTTAGTTGGCGAAGATATCATTCTTAGTTGGCGAAGTTACCATTCTTAGTTGGCGAAGATTACCATTCTTAGTTGGCGAAGATATCATTCTTAGTTGGCGAAGATATCATTCTTAGTTGGCGAAATTACCATTCTTAGTTGGCGAAGTTACCATTCTTAGTTGGCGAAATTACCATTCTTAGTTGGTGAAGTTATCATTCTTAGTTGGCGAAGTTACCATTCTTAGCTGAAGAGGTTTTCAGCAAGTTTTCAAGTCCCGTGTAACGGGTAAGTTAAGTTTTGTTAGTCAAACTTGTCCGTGTATAAAAATGATCGTAATTTAAAACAAAAGTTCTGTTAAAGTTAAAACTTGGGAATGCGGACGGTGAAAGTATAAAGTTAAACAAAGTTTACGCATGTAAATTATTATTATTATTATTATTATTATTATTATTATTATTATTATTATTATTATTATTATTATTATTATTATTATTATTATTATTATTATTATTATTATTACTGATTATTATTATTATTATTATTATTATTATTATTATTATTATTATTATTATTATTATTATTATTATTATTATTATTATTATTATTATTATTATTATTATTATTATTGATTATTAGTGATTATGATTATTGTTGATCATTATTATTGTTATAATGATTATTATTATGATTATTATTATTTTTATATTATTATGATTATTATAATTGTTATGATTGTTATAGTGATTATTAATGTCGTGATTATTATTGTGATTATTATTATTATTATTATTATTATTATTATTATTATTATGATTATTATTATTATTATTATTATTATTATTAGTGATTATTATTGGTTACTATTTTTATGGTGATTATTAATTACGATTATAATGATTATTGTCGATTGTCGTTATGATTATTGATTATGATTATTGTATATTATTATTATTATTATTATTATTATTATTATTATTATTATCATCGTGGCTGAAACTGAAGGCTCATATCTGTTGTTCTGCTTGTTATATATAGGAACCGGTGCGGGATCCAGGATATCAGAGTCGGAAGCTATCCTTTGCAAATTGGTCATCGGCTTGACTCAGAGAGAGTGGACATTTATTGTTGAAAACAACCGAAATCAAGTCGCACCTATCATTTATCTGGAATTCAAGGATTTGGTACTGGCTTTGAAACGACCTGATTCTGAGATCATCATTCAGTGTGCTGTTAGTTCAAGGAGAACGGCTTGGAATCGGAAATATTAATTTAAGGAGATTTTCCTGCAATCATCTAGCAATCAATAACGCACCGGTGCAGCTGTTAAGCAGTCAGGGGACTGACTGCTATTATATATTCTCATTTATTTACTCTTTAGAATTAAGTAGGTTAAGTTAGGATTAGTTAGGTTTAAGGTTTACTATCAAAGTATTTAATATTGTTGTATTATTATTATTGATCTCTGGTATTTCCTTTCTGTGTTTAATTATAATTCATCCCTCCGTGTGTGTTTTACTTGTAGTTTAGATCTCAAGGAAGAAAACCACTCAATTACCAGGCTGTGAGTTGTCAGACGGTTACATTTGGTGGCCCGTAGCGTCTTCATTGTGAGGAGAACTCTTTGGATTTTTTTTGATATTCTGGAATCAGACAAATACCAGTCAGGAAGTACCAGGTTGGACGTTTTGTATTTTTTTTTTTTTTCATTTATTTTGATTTATTGCTTCTTGTGTTGAAGATTGAAAGTATCAAAAGGGAAAACCTGTAAGGTAAAATATTTCTCTTGTTTAAGCAAAGAGCAGTAAAGAAAGAGGAAGTTTATTTTGTAACAATCTTTATTGTGTATATCTTATAAACGATATAGCTGATTAATTGCATACCATCATGTAGCAATTTTTGATTTTTTCTACAAATTTTCGACATATATTCTACTTTTTTGTAAACTAAATTTTGAATTGGATATTTTTTTTTTTTTGTAAACGGTACTTTTGATCGATTATTTATTTCTATAAATTTTTATATTTTGAATTGATTACACATTTGGTGACCTATATTTTGAATTGGGGGTACATTTGGTGTACTTATTTTACTATATTGCTGGTATTTTGTAATTTTTCCATTACATATTTATACATTTTTTTTTGCGCAAATTACTATTTACTTAATATGGCGAATGCTCCTGATAATCGAAACACTAATGGGTCTGTAGGTGGTGACAATTCTAATTCTAATGTATTTGGTGGTGATGAGGGTGCCAGTGGGTCCCATGAAAGTTCAAAAATGATTTATCACTTGACAGAGTTTCAAAATGCTTTAGTTAAAGGAGCTGAAAATGTAAACTTGGATTTAATGTCTTCTATGGTAGAGGGCCTGGCACAAGCTATACGTATAAGGAAAGAGAATCCTGAGGTAAAGCAAAGTGTAGAGGTAGAAGGAAAGAAAAAACATAAAGGTAAAGTGAAGTATGAATCAAAGGATAGAGAAAGTAGCTCCGATGGGACTGATAGCAGTGCTTTTGAAAGTGAGAGTAGTGGCGAAAGTAGCATAAAACGGAAAAAGAAAACAAAGAATAGGAAAAAGACTAGGAAATATACAGTTGATGAAAGCTCAGTATCAGAGGCTGAGCATGATGATGATTTTGGTAAAGGTGGAAAAATGTGGCTGAAAAGACTCGTAGAACTGGAAAAAACTGGTATGGATTCTCGAACTGCAGTCAGCCGCATTATGGTAATTTTGGCTGGAGAATTGTTGGAAGTTATGAGAAACTTTAACAAGGCTAATATAAAAGCAGTTAAGCCACTAAAGTACGGTGTTGAAAAGATACAAACATTTGATGCATTTATTGAAGATTATGAGCGATATGCCAAAGAGCAGCTGGGAAGGGATAAAAATCGGTGGGCAGTTGACCTTAGAAATTTCTTGGAAGGGCCGGCGTTACGAACATATTACAGCATTTACCGAGCCAAGTTGAGTTACACCACTATAGTTACAAAGTTGAGGAGTTGGTGTAAAGAAGAGAAGGAAACCGAAGTATTGGATTTACAACGAGAATTTTGGAAGATTGAAAGGAGAGATAATGAAGGACTGAGCGACTTTGCCTTGAGACTCCAGACCACATACGAGGCGGCTACATCATCAGATCAGAGAGACGTAGAAATACTAAAGAAACAATTTTTGAAATGCATTCCGAAGAAAGTGGCAAGGAGGTTTAAATTACGAATGGGTAGTGAAAAAGAAAGTAATAGAATAAGATGGAAAGACTTTGTTAGCTGGGCAAAGGAAGAAGATGAACTGGAAGAATCAGGAAGATAAAGAACCAAAGGAAAGTGCAATTCCTCTTTGGGAAGCATTAGGTAAGGAAGGATTTATTGAACCATCTTCATATGCTAACAGAGTGAAACAGTCTGACCATTACAGAAACATAAATTATGAATACAGGAGACAGGATTAAAGAAATGGAAAACGGTTTGTTGATAGGGACATAAAATGTCACCATTGTCAAAAAGTATGGTAATATAAAACAAAATTGCTGGAGATTCAAAGGATGGTGCCTTGCATGTGGTAGTAACGATTATAAGGTGTTCAATTGTCCTGAAAGGAGTTACAGCAATAACAGACGGGGTCAAAAGAAACAACATGGCAAAATATAGTAATAGTAGTGGCAGGAGTAGTAGTATAGGAAATCGATACTTACATGTAGTAAAATTTTTCAAATTTCAATATTAATATGCCCAATGAGAGGTGAGGTTTTAAAAATTCATGAAAGAAAGAAAGCAGGCATAAATCGGGAAACACAGGCTGCTCCGATACTTCCTTTAGTGTGTCGGATTCTAATAAGAGCATGTCAGCCGCAGAACAACATCCCGGTTGATGATCGTCACATGACTCTTAATCCGGAAGCCAAAGAATTTGAAATAGACCAGGGAGGCGGTGAGGAACTTTTCCCATTGCCACAACGATTGCGGGAAGGTCGAAGACATGCAGGTGTTACTATAAAGGAAGCGGATACAGGTGTTTATAAGGCTATAACGAATGTATAACCACAAAAGAGAAAAATGTCCGGCGATCAGATAATCGATTTTACCAGCAGAGGACATTTTTCAACCGTTGATTACATTATTTTTGTTTTGCTAATCGTCGTGTCAGTTGCGATAGGAATTTTTGTTGGTTTAAAAGGATGGAAAAAATCTACAACGAAAGATTTTCTTGTTGGTGGAAGGAAGATGCATCCCATTCCTGTGACAATGTCCCTTATTGGAGGAGTGATTTCGGCTATTTCAGTTTTGGGTGAGATTTGGTTATTTATTTATATTTTATAATTTGAGGATTTTTTTTTTATTATTTTCATGGCATATTTGTAGTTTTAATTCTAATAAAAACTTTACGAAATGGAATAAAATAATAATAAATCATAAACAATGATCTATAATAGAAATAGCTTTAAAAATCTGATGTTTTAATTACGATCGAAAAATCTTATTGGATTTAATATTAATACTTGGTCACTATTAAATTATATCACTTCATTATAACTGAAGTTTTCCTCATTCACTCATTCCAAATGAGGAAGAATGGACACTTTATTCCCTTGTAAAAAAACATGAATCTTTAGGGTGAAAATTGCCATTTCTATCTCAAATTAAGACTCCTCTACTGTAACACTTCCATTTGCATCTATATTAATCGCAAAATTTTATTCTTTTATCTCTTATATTCATATAAATCTTATTATTAATTTTTTATAATTATATATTTTATATAATATATATATTATATATAAAATTTATTCTTTTATCTCTTATATCATATAAATCTTATTATTAATATTTTTATAATTAAAATTATTATTATTATTATTATTATTATTATTATTATATTATTATTATTATTATTATTATTATTACTATTATTATTTTATTATTATTATTACAAGGCAATATTAACATTTCTTCTTCTGATTACAGGTAATGCTACTGAAATGTATCTTCACGGGACTCAGTTGTGGCTAAATATTGTGGGCTGCTTTTGGGGCATTTTGGTGGTAATGTTCCTTATTCTTCCAACTCTTTATCCATTGGAACTTATTTCAATGATGCAGGTATTCTATCTCTGTCTCTGTCTCTGTCTCTGTCTCTGTCACTTAATATAAAGACGTTCAATTTCTTTTATGTCTTCACTGATTTCATTGTTAAACAATAATTTAGCAAGTGTTTTGGTTTAATTATGTATAATTGTAGAGTAATTTTCAATTATTTTTCAACATAAACTTTTAAATGCTTGACTTAGGATTCTTTAAGAATTTTCCTGATAGAATTAATCTTATGTTTTTCATTAGGCAGTTACATTACGTTGAGATAAGTTAGATTATATTAGGTTAACTTAGGTTGGTCTTTGGGTAAAAAAATCCAAAATCTAACAACAAGAAAAAAAAATAAGAAAAATAATTTTACGATATGATTTAAAAATAACACACAATAATATATATATATATATATATATATATATATATATATATATATATATATATATATATATATATATATATATATATATATATATATATATATATATATATATATATATATATATATATATATATATATATATATATATAGGTAACTTTTGGTCGATAAAGAATTGTGGCTATTTTTACGCAGTCAGGGTAAATGAAGAATAGTTCTTCGCATGGTTATAGGGGCTGGGAACCCTTTATAACCAGTTTTTCTCTCTTTCAACTTATGGTTGCAGGAATATGAATAATTTCTGCAGCCGACACCACCCTGCATAATGCGGATATGGTGTACAGTTATAAAATATATATATATATATATATATATATATATATATATATATATATATATTATATATATATATATATATAATATATATATATATATATATATATATATATATATATATATATATATATATATATATATATATATATATATATATATATATATATAATATATATATATATATATATATATATATATATATATATATATATATATATATATATATATATATATATGGGACGTCGATCTGTGAGTTAAATTAGGAAAAATAAAATCTTCCATTTTGGTGGCGACTTTTTGTTATCATCTGGCATCCAAAATGAAATTTTGATATGAAAATTGATTTTAAGTACCATCTACCTACATTTAAATAAATTTGAAATTTATGCATTTGTAGAATTTTTAACATATTTGCAATTCACATCCAACTTACTGTTTCAAGTTCCATATACTCATATACATATACTTGAAGGTAGCTAAAGCCTTCATATATTTCTTGGTGTTGTTTCTTTTCTTCAGCTGTCTGTTTGTTTCTTGTGCTTTGATGTATCTTTACGAATCGCGTGATTGTAAACATGACCAGCAGCCTTAGTAACTATTTTAACACATTTCTCATTATTTTATTTGTGTGAAGGCCAATCCGGTACTTGTATTGTGTATTTTTGAAGCTTTTTAAAATCTTTTTTCGTTATTGATGTGCTTGAATGATAGTTCCAAGACTTTCGAACTGCACTTACACATATAAGACAGTTTGGTGACACATTTTCTTTGCTTAAATGACCAGTTTCACAACAGGTTTCGTCAAATGGAATACCTCTAATTCTTAGAAATTTCAACAATAGTATTAAAATTAAAGATAGTTATAATAATAGCACTAGCAAAGAAAAACAGGCATAACAATAATAATAATAATAATAATAATAATAATAATAATAATAATAATAATAATAATAAATAATAATAATAATAATAATAATAATAATAATAGGAAAAATAAACAAAATAAAATTAATAATAATAATAATAATAATAATAATAATAATAATAATAATAATAATAATAATAATAATAATAATAATAATAATAATAATAATAAATACCGTCTCTAGCACTAATAATAGTAAATACAGTACAGTATTACTGCTAGTGTATGATATCACTTGTATTATAATAATATCTATTACACACTGTATATAATTAATAATAATAAAAATAATAATAAATAATAATAATAAAAGATAAAGATAATTAGTATTGATAAATATTTTCCTTTTACTTTTGTGAGTAAAGCTTTCAATGGTCTTTCGTTTTTTAAATTCTGTCGGTAGTTCAATAAAAATCTTTTCTGATTTATAGGTCACTGATTGTCTAACTTTTTTCAATCAATAGAATGGAGTTTTTATATGCGAGTTATTTCGCAAGTTTAAAATGCCTTTCTCTTCGAATTTGGTTGTTATGAAAGGCTAGATATTAAGAAGTTAAGAATTATTATTATTATTTTTAAAATTTTCTGCTGTTGCTTTAATAGTGGATAGGATATTAGTAAATGATGACTCTGAAAGATTTTCAGTTTTCTCAAATAAATGGATATGAGATTAGTGGTTTGACTAAATTTAAGTAATTCGTAATAATTTGCATTTATTTTTTAACTAAAAGAACTTAAATTAAAACGTTGGAATACAATTATATTATTACAGTTATTTTTTTCCCCTGTTTTGGTATACATAATCTCCTCTAGTCTAGTCCTGTTTAAATGGACCCTTGCTTAAGAAGGGTTTTTTTTAAGCCAAGTTTGAGAGTTCTTGCAAATTGGGTAGAAAGGTTTTGTTTTATACTACCTTATGTTAGACTCCTTAGTACCATAAAATTTACCTAAATTGACTTTAATTAATAAGCTTTTATCAAAATTTAATTTCTTGGAAATACTAAATCCCACAAATTCCCCTATATTTTATCTATTTGAAGAATATTTTAAATGGTGAGTTATTATATTGTGTAATTTTTATCAATTGCTTCTTATTTAAGCTAAATCTTTATTAAAATTAAGTTTTATACTTAGTAGAGCAGTCACAATACTGTATATTAGGTCTTTCTCGGGGCTTGGGCGTAAATACAATTCCCAACAGTATGTGTATTTTTGAGACTTTACATGAACGTTAATTGCATATATATATATATATATATATATATATATATATATATATATATATATATATATATATATATATATATATATATATATATATATATATATATATATATAATATATATGTTAAACGTAAATTTAAAACCACTTTTAATAAACTAATAAAAGATAAAATAATAAAAGAGGAATAACAGTTGAAGTAAAAAAGACATAACAAAAGTAGAAGGTTAAAATTACTGTCTGTGACTCGTTTCCCTCTTCAGACACTACAGAGTTGAAGGGAAAGAAAAAAAGGTCATCAAGTCGGTAAAAAAGATCATCCGCCTCAGGAAACTATTAATTCTTGTACTTGGTCATAGTTCACGGAATGAAAATATTTTGCGAAAACAGTTTTTAAATATTTGACTAGGTATGTATTTATTTCGAAAAAAAAAAAACGGATGATGTGTTAAAATTATGTAAGGTTTTAATAAAAAAAGGACTCAATTAATCTATTTAAATTTTTTGTTTTTGAAGAAAAAATAAATTTGGCGTCATTCCAGTTTATCTGATGATGATGATCTGCAATGTGCAAGAAAATTGCATATATATATATATATATATATATATATATATATATATATATATATATATATATATATATATATATATATATATATATATATATATATATATATATATATATATATATATATATATATATATATAATAATAGTATCTTCAAATGAGATTCGGCTCAGAGGGTCTTACTAAGTTATGTTCTATTTCTCAAATGCTGAATATGGGATTATATTTTAGGCATTTGTCTTTATACTCCATCATTAGCCTTATCTTCGGTAACAGATCTTCCTAATTGGGCTTCCATTGTATGTCTTGGCCTCGTTTGCACATTCTACATTTCGATTGTAAGTAAAATAAGATTCTAAATTAGAAATCTAAATTTGAATATATATAAATAAATTTATTAAAAAGCGTAACGTAATTCTAATATATATATATATATATATATATATATATATATATATATATATATATATATATATATATATATATATATATATATATATATATATATATATATATATATATATATATATATATATATATATATATATATATATATATATATATATATATATATATATATAACAGAACAACGATTTTGAAGGAATTGCTAGTACTATCTGAGGGAGAGCCAGTGCCATCTGAGGGGAAACGAGGAGAGTGCCAGTGCCATATGTGTGTGTGTGGGGGAAATCAGCTGGCTCTTTCCTGTGCATATTTTGAGTTAGTGAAAACTGAGGGAAAAGAATAGCTCCTCCCACTTCTCATGCTCTTTCTTGAGGCATTTATTCCGGATAATCCCTGAATTAATAATGCTGATTCTCTAAATCCAATAATTTTAACACCTAATTAATTTTGTTAATCCCCTTAATCCTTTAAACCCTGACATCTTCCGTTTGTTCGTGCAGCCAGGCCTGTACCACCCCTCTTTTTGTCTCTCATTGAACACCCGTGCCCGAGCCAGCTCCTAACA
>SEYY01010068.1:10000-17500 GCA_009176605.1 Armadillidium nasatum
CAATTAATTTTTAAAGAAATCATGAATTTACTGTAGATGTTGTGGAGAATGACGAAAGTACTGAAGATGATGTGGAGAAGGCAAAAGTACTATAGATGATGTGGAGAATCGCGAAAGTACGTAGATGATGCGGAGAAGGCGAAAGTACTGTAGATGATGTGGAGAATGACGAATGATACTGAAGATGATGCTGAGAAGGCAAAAGTACTATAGATGATGTGGAGAATTGCGAAAGTACTGTAGATGATGTGGAGAATGATGAATGAACTGAAGATGATGTGGAGATGGCAAAAGTACTATAGACGATGTGGAGAATGACGAAAGTACTGTAGATGATGTGGAGAATGACGAAAGTACTGAAATGATGTGGAGAATGACGAAAGTACTGTAAATGATGTGGAGAATCAAGAAAGAGTATATGGAGGGCGATGAAATATCTGAAGTGATAGTCAAGAAAGGGATTTTATAATTAATAAACAATAGGATGAAGAACTAAGAAAAAATATAAAGACATGAAGTAAACACTGAATATGAACACAACTGATAACAGAAGATAATAAAATATAGGAAGTAGGATGTCACTTGATTATAAAACGAAAAATAGTAAGAAAAATCGAATTTGGTGATAGAGAGAGAAAAAAAATCGAAAATGTTGAAAGGAATAAGTATCTCGGAGAGGCTTTTATTGGGTGTGAAGAAAACACCATTGGGATTTCTGAATGGATACGACATCCCAGCAGGAAAAGGAGGAAGTGGTTAAATGGATATAACGATTAAAAATGTACAATTTTGGTTTTCTATGTCTAATATTTAAGAAAATGAGACCTAAGGTTCCGCATAAAGAAAGAAAAGGAAAAACTGGGAAGAACGAGCATATAATGAATGAAAAGTGGAATGCTTACAGAGATGGTAAGAGGGAAACAAATAATGCATAGAGTAAATAAAGCCAGATTCATATGATAGAAACATCTGGAGAGGATCATTTATGAACATAATAGATAGGATGTAAAAGGAAAGGGGAGGTGTAAGACAAAGTCCTAAAAGAGATACACAATTTGGGTAGAACCCCTTTAAGTTATCATAGAAGGCAACGTGAATACCGTTTACCGTACTATAGATGATCTGGAGCCACTTTACCGTGGCTCAAACGGTAGTGTGATTGACTCACGTGCTTGAGGGCGCCGGTTCAATCCCACTTGGAGATCCTAGGTATATACTACCTAGAAAAGTTCCTCTCCTAGAATAGGACAATGCCCGTGAGATGTGAATTTAAAAAAAAAAAAAAAAAAAAAAAAAAAAAAAAAAAAAAAAACGAAGGTGGATTCTAATTCGCCTGACAGGCTGATCCGAGTGA
Source organism: Armadillidium nasatum (assembly GCA_009176605.1). Lineage (NCBI taxonomy): Eukaryota > Metazoa > Arthropoda > Malacostraca > Isopoda > Armadillidiidae > Armadillidium > Armadillidium nasatum. The sequence goes on from SEYY01010068.1 coordinate 11,355, forward strand.
CAGGATGAAAGGTTGACAGGCTGAACAGCTTCTTTGGGAGAGAATATACAATGTTAGAAATATTTTAAAATTTACTTTGATATAAATGGGTAACATGTAAACTTCATGTATAAATAAAACAAACTTTAAAGGTCTGTTGATTATTTTTTATTGGTGTATGGATGTGAGTGAGTGAGTGCGTGAGTGAGTGCGTGAGTGAGTGAGTGAGTGAGTGAGTGAGTGTGAGTGAGTGAGTGAGTGAGTGAGTAAGTGAGTAAGTGAGTGAGTGAGTGAGTGAAGTGAGTGAGTGACTGAGTAAGTGAGGGATGAGTGAGTGAGTGAGTGAGGAGTGAGTGAGTGAGTGAGTGAGTGAGTGAGTGAGTGAGTGAGTGAGTGAGTGAGTGAGTGAGTGAAGTGAGTGAATGAGTGAGTGAGTGAGTGAGTGAGTGAGTGAGTGAGTGAGTGAGTGAGTGTGTATGTCAGAGTGAGAGTGTCTGTGAGTGAGTGAGTGAATATGTGTGAGTGAGTGACTGAGTGTATGTGAGTGAGTGAGTGAGTGAGTGAGTGAGTGAGTGAGTGAGTGTGATGTGAGTGAGTGAGTGAGTGTGTGTGTATGTGAGTGAGTGAGTGAGTGAGTGAGTGAGTGTGTGCGTGAGTGAGTGAGTGAGTGAGTGAGTGAGTGAGTGAGTGAGTGAGTGAGTGAGTGAGTGAGTGAGTGAGTGAGTGAGTGAGTGTGATGTGAGTGAGTGAGTGAGTGAGTGAGTGAGTGTGAGTGCGTGAGTGAGTATGTGTGATAGTAATATCTTCCTAAATTTGTTAATTTATTCTGTGTTTTCTTATCTGAGAGATAAGAGAGTGTCTTATCATTTGCTCCCTTAATCGAAGGCTTTGTCTCTCCGAGTCGCAGAATAAAGCAGGGCGTATCTTCCAAAGACGCTCCAAATGGAACCATTTCGCTCTCGTTATGCGTTATTAGGAAGACAGAGAATCTGACAGAAGTGATCTCAGATAGACAAATAGCTATATACAGAGAGTGTGTGTGTAGTGTGTAGGTGTGTACATATATATATATATATATATATATATATATATATATATATATATATATATATATATATATATATATATATATATATATATATATATATATATATATATAATATATATATATATATGAGAAAATTTATTTTAAATACAGAATTTTAGCAAGTGTTGTCGGAATTTTCCTTACCTTTTCAAGTATAAAGAATATTAAGAAAAAGAAAGGTTTAAACCAACAAGAAGTAAAAGTTTGCAGGTTTGTTCATAGCAACATTTTAGTTGGTTTAAAAAAAGGAGGAAAAAAGTGTTATCTAAGAAAGGAGGAAAATAATATTTTATTTAGGTGATACAAATTGGAAAAATTATTTAAAATGTAGTAATAAAAAAAGCCTTACTTTATAAACAGTGTGATTCAGAATTGCTTTGGTCAAACTTGGACTCATAGGTCGTACAGATCCCAACTATGAAAAAAAAAGTTTCTTCAACAAGGGTCATACAGTGCCCAATTCAAAATTTAAACTATTATATAAATAGAATATAATAGAATATAAATGTCACACGGTGCAAATATATAATAGTAGCAGGACTATCGCCAGTAGCTTTCGAGGGACTGTATCGCGATGTATATACAACTATATTGATATGTATCACGATCATGTAACATAAGGTAGGTACACACCACAGCCATGTTGTAGTTTTTGTAATATGAGACACATGAAGGGAAGTCAAACCAGACAGTTACAGGGGTTAGACTATTTTTTGCAAAAGGAGACATTCTAAGAATTTATTATTATTATTATTATTATTATTATTATTATTATTATTATTATATTATTATTAATTATTATTATTATTATAATATTATTATTATTATATATTATTATTATTTTATTATTATTATTATTATTATTATTATTATTATTATTATTATTATTATTATTATTATTATTATATATTATTATAGATAGATACTCGACATGCTAAACTCTTCAGCAATACACGCCTCATATCGTCGGCATCATTGATTGATTTAAGTGTTTCAGGATTCCGGGAATATTTCATGTGGAATCAAAATGTTTGCTGATGTCGAAGTTCTATCATAATATAAGTACTGACATCTAACCATCGATGTTCATAGTAGGTATTCATTATCAAATCTCTGTAGATGATGTGGAGAATGACGAAAGTACTAAAGATGATGTTGAGAAGGCAAAAGTACTTTAGATGATATGGAGAATGACGAAAGTACTGTAAACGATGTGGAGAAGGCGAAACTACTGTAGATGATGTGGAGAATGACGAAAGGACTGTTGACTCAAATTTGAATGTCCTTTCACTCGAATATACACAAAATGCATATTAGCCTAATCCTCCGATGTGTACTCTATATTACGAAATTGTATGGTAGAGATAGGTAAACACACAGGTAATTAAGATGTTACTGAATTTAAGGGTACTAGTTTCGTACGATACGTGGCGTGTGTAAGATTTACCTTGTTGTTTCCAAGTAAAAAAATTTATAATATAACTCACAGTATTGCTGGTGATGTTACGCGCAAGTATACGTTTGAGCTTCACTTCACAAGTTGTGTCGACTTGAATAACAAATAATTCATTCGTAACTATATGCAATAAGGTTAAATGTAATTATAAACTAGTACCGTGAGATTTTACCTCCTCTGGATATAGTACGTATTTCAAGTTGCTGTAACTTATGAAATGTGTATATTGGTACCTTTGTTCATAGAAACCTTTCTTTAATTGGTATCTGTGAAACCATGGGCCTACATTTGAACGATCAATTTTGAAACAAATTGAATATATATATATATATATATATATATATATATATATATATATATATATATATATATATATATATATATATATATATATATATATATATATATATATATATATATATATATATATATATATATATATATATATATATATATATATATATATATATATATATATATATATATATATATATATATATAATATATATATATATATATATATATATTATATATATATATATATATATATATATATATATATATGGTGAACTCGCCTTCCAATTTTCTATCCAGAACAACCTTGAGCAGTTGGTGCATCTCCCTACCCGTATCCCTGATCGCCTTGGTGATGAACCCAACATACTTGATCTTTTCCTAACTTTTTATCCTTCTCCTTATACTGTTAAACTCTTTCCTCCTCTGGGTTCATCCGATCACCTTCTTATCTCTGTATCTTGTCCTGTCTCTTCAAGTCTTCCGCAAGAACGGCCCCCGCCTTCGGCGAGGAGACGTTTCTGGCATTTCGGTGCCACTAACTGGTCTGACTTGCGGTTGTACTTCTCTGATTTTCCATGGAATGATTACTGTTTCCGTGGGAGGGGTCCCTCTGAGTGTGCAGAGTGCATAACCGAGGTGATTCTCTCTGGCATGGAGGCGTACATTCCATATTCTTTCCCTTCTACTAAACCTAACAAACCTTGGTTTAGCTATGCTTGTTCTCGTGCTATCCGCCACAGGGATGCTGCCTTCAGGAATTACCGTCGTCTTCAAACTCCTGAAACTCATGCAACTTATATTTCATCCCGGAATCGTGCCAAATCTATTCTCCGTAATACTAAAAACTCCTTTCTCCGCTTAAAATGCAACAATCTTTCTGGTTCTGCTTCCTCACGCCCTTTCTGGCATTTTGCAAAAAATGTCAACTCTAACTTTGCTTCTTCCTCTTTCCCTCCTCTAGTATCTTCTGACGGTACAACTGCCGTTTTGCCATCCTCTAAAGCTGAACTCTTCCTCAAACTTTTGCTTCCAACTCAACCTTAGACGATTCCGGAGCTGTTCCTTCTCCTCCAACCCCCTCCAACTCATTTATGCCTAAAATTATAATTTCTTCTAAAGACGTTATTTCTGCTCTCTCTGAGCTTAACACTAAGAAGGCGTACGGTCCTGACGGTATCCCTCCTGTGGTTCTCAAAACTTGTGCTTCCGAGCTTGTACCCTGCCCTTGGTAAACTTTTTCGTCTATGTCTTTCTACTTCAACCTTCCCTTCTTGCTGGAAACGTGCGCTCATTCAGCCTGTGCCGAAGAAGGAGGGACCCCTCTCAACCCTCTAACTATCATCCCATTTCCTTAACCTCCGTTCTTTCTAAAATTTTCGAATCTATCCTTAACAGGAAGATTTGGAAACATCTCTAATTCTTCTAATCTTATCTCTGATCGCCAGTATGGCTTTCGTAAGAAACGCTCTACTGGTGATCTCCTTTCCCTTCTCTCTGACTCTTGGTCCTCCGATCTTCGGCATTTCGGCGAATCTTTTGCTGTTGCGCTAGACATATCGAAAGCTTTCGATAGAGTCTGGCACAAAGCTTTTATTTCCAAACTTCCCTCTTTCGGAATCTATCCCTTCTCTCTGATTTCCTTTCCGGTCGTTCTATAGCAGCAGTTGTAGACGGCCACCGTTCTTCCTTTAAATCTATTAATTAATGACTCCACTCCACCCTTCATTACTCTTTTCAATTTGAAAGGTGCCCCTCTCAACAACAGTTACTAGATGCAAGGAGGGTGGCCTTGGAGCAGCTGACCTCTGATCTGTCTCATATTTCTAATTGGGGCAGAGAGAACATGGTTGTTTTCAATGCCACCAAAACTCAATTCCTCCATCTCACTACTCGACACAATCTTCCACACAACTATGATATCTTCTTCAAAACACTCAACTCAGACCTTCATCTGTTCTTAATATTCTCGGTGTTTCCTTTTCTCGTGATCTTTCTTGGAAAGATCACATTACCTCTCTTTCTAAACAAGCTTCTAAGAGGTTAGGTGTTCTGAGGCGCCTTCAGTATTTCTTCAACTCCACCCCAGTTGCTTGCTCTGTTATACAGGGAGTGTACTCTATCAACTCTCCTGCTCTACTACTGGTAAAGTCTGGAACACACTCCCTTCTTCTATTTTTCCAACTTCCTATGACTTACACACCTTCAAACGTCGTGTATCAGGTCACGTCGGCCTTTAATTTGACCATTCTTCCGTCTTTCCCCCTAACTCTGGTGAAATTGTAGTAGGCCTCTGGCCTTTGCCCACCAGAGGTGATATAAATATATATATATATATATATATATAATATATATATATATTTATATATATATAATATTATATTATATATATATATATATATATATATATATATATATATATATATATATATATATTATATGAAAGCAGGCTTTAACTAAAAGAAGGTGAGCTGAGCTCCCAAACCCTCTTCCTGAAAAATCTTTTTGCCTCTGTCTTCCTACTCTATTTCTACACATAGGCGGATTTTTCTAAAAAAGTGTTTTTTTTTTTTGTTGGGCTTAGCCCCCATGGATGATATATATATATATATATATATATAATATATATAATATATATATATATATATATATAATATATATATATATATATATATATATATATATATAATATATATTCGTGTGTGTGTGTTTGTGAGTGTAAGAATTAAATAATAAAAATCAATGAAAATCAAAAATTTCCATCACTTACCGACCAGCTATTTTATAGACAAAGCTATCGTTGTATATGTGTGCATATGTGTGTGTATGTGTGTGTGTGTGTGCGATCGCGCGCAAGCGCCTGTAGATGCACATGAGTGTAAAAATTAAATAATGAAAATCCAAAAATTTTCATCACTTACCGGCCAGCTATTTTATAGACGAAGTTGTCGTTGTTACTTCTCGCAATATACCTTCAACACGTCATCTTATGGAATAGTCTTAAGCAATATTTTAAATATGAAACACTGACATGTTGCCAAAGACATTCTTGTTCGGAGCAACATCTTTATTCGCCTAATAAAGAAATTGAAGAACTTGTAGAATTCTTTATGCGGCTTATGCCCTTCTTTCCTTAAAGGTGAATTCTTAAGCAATTCGAAGCTACTGTCATTTCTGCTTTTAAAACGTTTTCATCTATAGAAAACAAAGGGCCATTGTGTTGAACGAATATTTTTCTTTCTTCAAAGTTTAATGCAATCAATTGGTCAACTGCACGGGTCATTTCTAAACCTTTCGTGCTAAATCTTTGTTTAAGATTCGAAAATGTTA
>SEYY01010069.1:0-2500 GCA_009176605.1 Armadillidium nasatum
GATATTTTCGATTATCGATATTTTCGACAAAGTCAGAAACAATCTACACCTTTACCATATATATATATTATATAATAATATATATATAATATATATATATATATATATATATATATATATATATATATATATATATATATATATATATATATATATATATATATACAGAGGGGCTCGTCTATATGGCTCCAGGGCTGCAGCCCCTCCAAATTAAAAATACCAGGCGTAGGATTTTGATATAAATATGAAATTTTTGTCAGAGAAAAGTGATTTAAATTAATTTTTAACAACTTTACACATAAAAAGTATAAATTAATAAAGAATTTAAGAATTAAATGCATTTTGCAACTGCAAATTTTGGGGTACGATATTTTTTTGACACATCGCTATTATATAAAATATGGGCTCTAAAATCGGAGTCCTTAAAGGCCAACTTGTTTGTTTTTAAATAAGAAGACAGATGTAGCAACTTACCAATAAAAGAATGCCAAATTTCAATAGCAGTTTTTATGAAGTAGCTAGTTTGTCTTATGATATTTTTTGGCAGCTTTGAGATCAGTTTTGAATGTTGAAAATACTTGAATGTTCCTAGATTTGTCCATTACGTGCAGTTCTTAAATAATATACGCAGACCAAATAAATCAGTCTTTATAGTGTCTTGTTAAGCGAAGTTTTTTTTTTTTTTTTTTTTTTTTTTTTTTTTTTATTATTATTTTTTTTTGTTCGATATATATATAATATATATATATATTATATATATATATATATATATATATATATATATATATATATATATATATATATATATATATATATATATATATATATATATATATATATATATATAATAATATATATATATATATATATATATATATATATATATAATATATATATATATATATATATATATATATATATATATATATATATATATATATATATATATATATATATATATATATATATATATATATATATATATATATATATATATATATATATATATATATATATATATATATATATATATATATATATATATATATATATATATATAGGCCTGACCGGTTTGAGCCACATACATAAATTCAGGTTCCATAAATTCGAATTATTTTTGTTAGTTCATCGCTTATCGTACACAATCACGTTTTTTTTTATTTAGTTATTTGCAAATATTTTACACTTTTCCTACCTGAAATTCGACAAGATTCTAAAAATATAATCCTTTTTTACGTATATTCAGTAGTTTTTTAAAAATGTAGCTAGCTCAAATCGAAGTCTGACCATCTATATATATATATATATATATATATATATATATATATATATATATATATATATATATATATATATATATATAATATATATATATATATATATATATATATATTTATTATACATGAATTCTGTTAAATATTTACGACATAAAATTTTCTCAGTTGACAATCAATGAGAAAATAAATATTAAAGAAAAAGGGAGGCCTACTCCAATTTTATCTATTGAACAGAGTAGTTCTAAGCAAAATAATAATAATTATAACAAAAAAACATTCACACCTCATTTTCATAGTAGTGTGTATGAAAAATGTAATTGGATTTGCGGCTGTGATGAGAAAAATGCATTGTTCTGTTTCCCGTGCATATTGTTTGACGGTGATCCAGTATGGACTAGAGGTGGTGTTATTGACTTGAAGCATTTACAAGACAAAATTAGGAAACATCAGAACTCGATCAAACATAAAAATAATATGATTGATTTACATATGATGGGCAAAGTGAATATTGCCACTCAATTGGATAATGCATATAAACTCTCAATTGCACACCAAAATGAAGAAATTAGAAAAAATAGAGATGCTTTATCAAAAATTATCAACTGTATAAAATTTTGTGGAAAATATGAACTCCCCCTTAGAGGTCATGATGAAACTCAGGCTTCTGAAAATTCAGGAGTATTCTGAGGTTTAGTAGTTTTACTTGTGAACTGGACTCCAGTTTTAAGGCTCACTTGAATAGCTCAATTACTTTTAAAGGAACTTCTAAATCTATACAAAACGAGCTTTTAGAATCTATGCTAGTAATATGCAAAAATAAGATCAAAGAAGAAGTAAAGCAAGCTGAGTATTTGGCAGTTATGTGTGATGAGACAACTGATATTCACGATAGACCTCAAATGATAATTGTTTTAAGATATGAACACCAAGGGAAACCTGTGGAGAGATTTTGGGGATTTTTTAATCCTGTCAATCAAACAGCAGAGGCATTATCAAGTTTACTACTTCGAGAACTTCAAATTCTGATTGGAGAAAGTCCTCACAAGCTTATTGCTCAAACCTATGATGGTGCAGCCGCTCTCAGTGGAGTAAACAAAGGCGTGCAAAGCAGAATAAAGGAAGCATATAGTAATGCTCACTTTGTTCACTGTTATGCTCATCAATTAAACTTATTATTGGAACAAGCGACTTCCCAAAATACTAATGTTCGAGTATTTTTCAAC